>JAUIMX010000724.1:0-11081 GCA_033557805.1 Phaenonotum sp. SLE1380 | reverse complement strand
CGTCACTTCCGGTCAAACCGGAAGTCTGTTAAACTTGAATATATTTTAGTAAGATGTCCCCCTTGGAACCTCAGGAAATCCATTGATTGGTTTTACCAGATTTTTGATCATTCTCCATATACTTTTAATGGCCCAGTTAAAATGAACACCCGATATATATTTTTCTATTTCAATGTTATAAAAAGATGGATGTTGGGTTGCGGACAGGAATCTTAAGGAAACACCTTCTCAAAGTTTTACCGACGTTTCGGCTAGTCTATTCGCTAGCCTTTTTCAGGGCTAGAACAAACATCCAGCTTACATTGGAACATGTACTTTGACAACCGCAAGATTAACCTAACCTAATTAAACATGAAAATTTGAACACATTTTATGTTTAATGTATTAGGTCAATCTTGCGGTTGTCAAAGTTCATGTTCCAATGTAAGCTTGATGTTTGTTCTAGCCCTGAAGAAGGCTAGCGAATAGACTAGCCGAAACGTAGGCGAAACCAACCCAACATCCCTCTTTTTATTGTGAGATACGGACGATATCTTCGTTTATCTAATTTCAATGTTATATACCTACATTGACTTTTTATATTTGTCTAAAAAATGACAGTGAGATGTGACTAGCTCCGTTTTCAATTTTTTGGGCAATTTACTTACATTTGAATGATGAAAATATTATGAAAGACGTGTGTTGTAAGTCGTGTCGCAATCTACTCGTAATAAAATGCGCGTCATTGTAACGCTAATATTTCAATGCACTATTCATCTTATAATTTCAGTGCATCAATTAGAATAAACACTCACTATAAACACTGATGTATAAGCTCCATGTTGAATCTGTCCCACTTTCCAGTAACAATCAATTTGTATGGTAATTTTAGATATTGGTTATGATTTATGAACAAAAGCGTATATTATTTCAGATCAAATGCGGTCAGTTACAAAGGTGAAAATTATAGCCTTCAACCCATATATCTAAAATTAAACGTTGGAAAATATAGTTCTCTCTCAGCATGGAAGGGTTTGGAGATTATTCATTTTAGTCAACTGTGAAACGGTGTTCACAAGAGGATAAGAGTTTACATTTGCAAATGAACCAGTGACCAAAATTCCAACCTCATTTATTCTGCCATAATTTCTAGCTCATTTGTAATTTCCCTTATCAATATAATCTCTGGGGATAAATAATGAAAATCTATTTCAAGATAATAATTCATGCTTTAAGAATATGTATATTTTCCCTACAATCGGGTAATGAAGAATATCATTTCTCACTCTTGAAACGTCAATATAGTACAACCAGTATTCCGTGACAGAGAAAAAAGTAAAAAAAATACTCCGTGTAACCTATGAAAAGTAACAAGAATTGAATTGAATTGAATATGCAAGAAAAGACACTTTCTTCTCCACATAGCCCCTAGTACGCCATATTGATTATGATTGTAGATTTGCAGGTTTGGATCGTTGTTTCCAACCAATTAAAACAGTTATCTTTCTTGGGGTCAAGGAAAATCATAAAATAATAAATTACTATTTATTGCTGTCTGTTCATGATAGAAATATCATGGAAATGGCGTTACTGCGAGAAAATTATTGAATGTGTAAATTACACTGTTTCTTGACTAAAGAATAAAAAACTAAAATTGGCAGAAGTTCTCGCAATCTGAATCAGTGAATATTGCAAAATTAACAAAATGGGTTTTGCGCCCGATTCTGTGCGTCTATTTTAGTTTATCTAACTAATCTAACTTTTAAAAAAAGTCTAGAATACGGACATGGAATACAAATGAAGGTGAAGTGAGATCTGTGGATCACCAAGAATCGTCACTTGATTCATTTAATATTGAAAGTAGGTGTATATGAATTATTATAATTAAACAGTCTATGATCCCCTAAAACAATGACGTGATGTATGAGGTCAGGTACCGACATTTTTGCAAATGGACGGCATAATTTGATGGTAATTCCTGAACTTATTTTACACTTATAGCAGAACAAAAATATACATGAACCCCATTAGTCCTGAATATTAGTTACCTTGTGTAGAACTGTGAAAAAATTATTGATTATACGAAATTCACGTTCAATTATTCGTTGGCTTTTAGGTAGAAATATTAGAACGTATTTTCTTGTGCAATAAATATAAGTTATAAGAGGAATAACCCCAAGTCAGCACCCAGAAGCCCTGAGTCAGCACGCCGGCGCCCCACCAGGACACCGAAGTCACTTACATCATTTCTTTGTTTTATAATTCAGTCTGAAATCTGTAATCTTTCTGTTAACATTATTATCAAATTTAATTAATCAGTTATTGTAATTCGTTGTATCCAAATAAATCTCTTTTTAAAAAGAATGTTTAAGTGTGCCACACGTTAATTTATATACAATTTCTTTCACATGAGTTTCTGAACATTAAAACTCCAATCACACTAAATCACGAACTTAGTGTGAAAAATCCCGCAATTTATTTTCACGATCCCATGTTACAAGTGTGTCTACAGAAATGGTCCATAAAAATGAACTTTTACGAGATAAATTACGTACTATGTTGAGTTATTATTAGTCTCTTTATATCTGAGATTCGGAAGTCGAACAAGGGAAGCCGAAGATAGTTTGAGTGATCGATAAATGTTTAATGAATTGTATCCATGTCAAGGCAAGTAGAACAAGGTTAAGGGAAAGGAAGTTTGTCGATGCCACCCCCCTAAAATAAATATAGTGGCGCCGCATCGTTTGGTTTAGTCTGTAACTTAGATTAATTTGTCAACTATTTGGATACCTTGTCCAAACGGTCAGTTCCACAGATAACCCTTCTGTAAATAACCCTTTTATCAGGGTCCATCTCTTTCTTCTTGGACAAGTCACAGCGCTGCCAAATGGCACATCTTGCTATTGTTACTTTGTCAATTTAACAAAGCGTAGCTACGTTTTCACACCACTTGACTTTGCTGTGAGAATTTCAAGTGATATGCTTCTATAAAAAGAAAAATAACTCCCAATTAATAGTTCTTCCGCTCAGTATGAATACTGTCTCCGACCTGTTGTGAATTTTTAGTAATTCATCATTGTAATCAATAAACTTGGGATATTGTTACCAATTAATAGTTCTTCCGCTCAGTATGAATACTGTCCAAGACCTGTTGTGAATTTTTAGTAATTCATCATCGCAATCAATAAACTTGGGATATTTTGACCTGCCACTTGGATGATACTGTGCCTACATCAGTTGAGGTTGGAAATCATCAACGGTTATCAACAAAAACCATAAAATACTAGAAAAGTTTAGTTTATTCCGAATAGAAACTAAAAAACTCAAATTTCAGTGCCCCGGTGTAGATCAGTGATATGGCCGGAAACAAGACAAAGTTCCATTACAATGAGCAGATTATTTCCTACTTAATCTCTACCATACTTTTGAAACAAGTCACCCTGTACCATGACACAAATTCAAGTGTTTCAAAGAATGTTTTTTAAACCTTTGCATATATGAAAAACCGAAAAATCGAAAAAATCTGATTAAAATATTTTCTAAGAATTTTTGAAATATCTCTATGAAGATATATCAGTTTCAAAAAATTGGTATCAACGGTTTTTTTCGAGATAACTCAAAAATGCGGGCACTTTCGTCCAATTAAACTCTACTCTATTTTGAATAATAAGCGAGAACCCCATGATATACAATTGCTCTGGAACAACTTGTATAATATAGTATTTTATAATAAATACTTTTTTACTATCTGATTATTTTACTGTCTTCTTCACTTGAAGTTAACGTTATTTTTAGATTTTGTTTAAAGATTTTCATATAAGATAAACACATGGCAGCGATTTTTATTTTATCTTGAAAACGGAACCTCAAATCGAAATTTTGTAAGAAGACCATCTAGGTTTGTACAGATTATGCACTTTTAAATAGTGATCATATAATTTTTCACAACTTTAGAGTCTTATAATTTTGTTTTCAGACTATTTTGATCATAAGGTATTATGATTAATATATTAGATTCTAATAATTAGAATATATTATTATTATTCTAATATATTATCTACCGGGCAAGAAATTATCCAACTATTGTGATTAATTTCTTTTTGGGTCTAGTATTTAAAGCTAAGAAGATATCCGCATTTGTCATGACGCCCTGTAAATTTTCATATTCAAATCGTAACCAGACAACTGGAAAAAGAAAAGAATAGTTTTTTCAAACCCAGTCACCAGAAATCTAATTTGAACCAATCGATGCACATCTGAACCTATTTTCCACACGGCGTTCTATGTTTTTCTGTCTGCTTCACGACTGGAACAGATTCACAACGAAAACGGCTGCGAACCGACTGCAACTTGGTCGCTCTAAATACAGTTTTCCAACTTTTAATGCCCATCACAAACCAACATTCGGAAATTTAAAAGCTTGGGTTTAATTTCTTCGTTTTAACTATAAGCTCTACACGTGTTGTTGGGTATTCCACGAAACAAAATTTGTAAACCGAAATATCAACCGCGAGAAACGAAAAATGAAATAATTCGTTTGGATGGAACTTCCTAAATTGTGGATTGATAAAAACGCGTCAGTCAGGAATTATAGAAAAGTTTTAAGTAACTTTGGAAGTCATCAGGATGTGGCGATTCCATTTTCGTTGGTTGAAGTCTTCTTCCTTGGCCGGTCTTACAAATTCAGATTCTGAAATGATTTCGGGCTTGTTACATCTCTCTAATAATTATGAAATAAAGGAGCACTTAAGCCGCAGGAGTATTGTTCGCAAATTTCAACAATTTCCATACTGTAGGTTCGTTGCAAAACGCTTCTCTCTAGTGCGGTAGTTTCACTTGTTTTTTTTTTACGAAATCGAGGAGTGGGTATACTTTAAATTATTTATCAAGAGCTCTGCTGTCAGTACTATGGTTTGAGATTTCACTTGCAGAAATGTTTATTGCTTTTCAGGATAGGTGCTGCTTCTGCTTTTCTAGTGAATAATGTACAAACCGACATTCTGTGACTATAGAATTTTGATCTACCGGGTGTCCCAGAGCTATTTTTCCAATAGCTAACTTTGTTATTTTAAGAGATAGAAAGATGGTTAAATAGGATGAAATGATCTACACCAAAAATCCTACTTATGATCACATTTAATTTTTACCAGGGGTGGTCCAAAAGTTGCACACCAAAAAAAATTTTATTTTCTTCAATGGAACGTACTGTATATTATTTCAGAATTTGGTAGTACTATTTCTCACTTCACAACGATATCTTATTTTTGTCTCTACGACGTACCGTTACTGAGATAATCAAGTTTTCTGTAATTATTCAATCTTTACAAAAACAAAATAAATAAAATAAGTATGCCATGGAAATTGAAAACAGAATTAATAATTTCATGTAAACTAATGATATTCAATTAAATCATATGTCAGTACATTACAATTATTGTTAGCAAGCCGTGGAAATGACGTTTTGAGTTGAACTATCAACCGATATTCCTTCGTAAAGCAAAGGGTGTTATAATTATGTTCTTTTCTTATAGACACATTGGTATGGCACTACAGAAACACCGATTCTAATTGAACCACGAAAATTTAGACCAATAATAATAAAAGGTTGCAAAATTTCGAGAGTATTTTAATGATTGCCGTGTAAACTTTGGAACAATAACATTGACCTAAAGTAACAAATATGAAAATTATATCTAATAGTAGTATGAAAAAGTTATACAGTTCTAACACAATAAAAACAAAATTGAAGAAAAAGTTCAAATTGTTCTCCAACGGCATTACCTCAAGTTTCAGACTATCTATTCACCTCATGGGTACAGGCTGCTTGAATCATTCCACCCTTTGCTATAGGAATAAATATCGGTTGATAGTTCAACTTAAAACGTTATTTTCACGGCTTACTAACAATTGTAATGTATTGACATGTGATGCAATTGAATATCATTAGTTTAAATTCAATTATAAATTCTTTCATCAATTTCCATGTCATACTTACTTTACTTCTTTTGTTTTTGTAAAGATTGAATAATTACAGAAAACTTGATTGTCTCAGTAACGGTACGTCGTAGAGACAAAAATAAGATATCGCTGTGAAGTGATAAATTAGTACTACCAAATTCTGAAATAATATACGGTATGTTCCATTTAGGAAAAAAAAATTTTTTGTGTGCAACTTTTGGACCACCCTGGCAAAAATTAATTCTGGTCATAAGTAGGATTTTTGGTGTAGATCATTTCATCCTATCTAACCATCTTTCTATCTCATCAAATAACAAAGTTAGCTATTGGAAAAATAGGTATATGGGACACCCAGTTTAACAATCGAAGAATAGACTCTGCAAAAGAATTAGGAATTTACATCGATTTGAATTTGATTTTTGATTATCAAATTGAGTAGGTACGTTCTTAGTAAGTGTATGTTCGGTTTCATTTTCCGTACTTTTGAGGGATTTAATACCAGCATTGAAAAGAGTACAGAGTGAGCCAAAATTATTGACCGACGTTCAAATTTCCTGCCAAAGGATGAAATTTTTATAGCTGGTATTACTGTTGGTCAAATTCCGCCCCTAGGCGTCCAGAAATAACTGTCATTCTAGAAAGGTTATGTCCAAGTACAAAATGAATTTTAATTGAGTAATTAGGGTCCTTTTGGACTCAAAAATTGAAACAGATAGTTTTCTATTGACTATCTGTTTGTTTTGTTGCTAATTGAGAAGATATTTACGCAATAGACTTACGTTTCAGGAAAAATAACAAATGAAGTGAAGATAAAACACCTCTTCGAATTGAATGTTTTATTTTTCCGGGTGACCGGTTTCGCACAAATAAGGCATCATCAGACCTGCGTGTCAAACCCAGAAGAGTAGTCAAGTATCGCGATCATATTCATCCAGCGTTAATCACTAAAGGTGGTCATTTTGTTATTTGGGAACTTTGACCCTGAAAATCCAAACTTTCAAATCTTAGGAGCGCCACTAGAAATATAAAATATTTGGTTACAAGCCCTGATTCGAACTTCATAGAGCAAAATCCCCAACTTCTTTTAAGCGGGGAATTCAAACGTCGGTCAATCATTTTCTGTATAGTAAAACAATGACAGATGGTATGCTTCCTTGACACTTTCGGACGGTCTTACCGAACATTTAAATCCCCTTTAAAAATGAATGCGCGTTTCTAACCTATATTACCTTGTAAATTTTTGAGATTTTGTCTGTCAAAAGTTAATAACAATTCTTTGAGCCAATATCTCAAGAAATGAATACTAGTTATACATAAGTAATCTTCATTTGAGCAATATTCGAGATTTAATTTTTTCTAGTGACATTTAACTAAATATTTATGCAAATGCCATTGGGAAGATCGACCGTTAGTGTTTTATCACAAATCTTTTGTGTTTGTTCATATCTTCCTGACGACGTTTATTCTTACAACTACATTTTAGTCGGGCTTCGTGGCTTAGAGGCAACGGTGGTGGCCTGACAAATCGGAGTCTATGGGTTCGATTCCCAGACGGGCGACTGGGTGTTGTGATTGTACCGCCGATGACATGGGCTTTGTTCCCGAGGCAGAGAAAAAAACTACATTTCACATATTTTTGCTTGTCAAATCATTAGGGAAATACAATTACATGTTTATAAGCTTATCTCGTTATTTTATGTGTGAATGAATGCATAAATGGTCAAGTTGATATTGCATCTTGTGTCGTACCATGCGGAAACGAGGCAATGCCTTTCCGGCCTGTTTGGGGTTCATCAGCGCCATGTATCCGATGGCAACGATACAAGATACACGATATCCTATAGATGGGAAAAAAAGATGCTAGTAGCTTGAATTAGACAGACAGTTACTCGAGTTAGCGAATATCAAATGTATCCAAGTACAGTTTCCTGTAAAAGGAAGTTTTACGCTTCAAAGATAATAATATAAATAAGAATTTAGCAAAAGCTAATGAAGGATGCATGCATCTTGTATCGTCACCATCACATGGCGCAAATTAGACCCATGGTGCGATACAAAAGGCAATATCAAGGCATAAGGGACGTAAATCCATCATTAGCTTCTGCTAAATTCATTTCGTATGAAATACAGCCTAATTATTAGAACTGCAAGTAAATATTTGTGCTGTTTTTCCAATACTCAAGCAAGTTGATATAGCGATATTGTGAAATCCATAGAACATTTTGAATTCAATAAAAGATATAATTTGGAGTAATTGAAATATTTTTCTACTTTATGACCGGTTGCAAAATTAAATAATGTAATATTGTCCTGGTTGAGATACATGCACACAACAATTGTTGTGAAGCATATTTTTATTTGATAAAGTAGACATAAGAAATGCATAATGATAGGAATTTTATAATTTCACTGAAATTCACGACAAAAGTTACGACTTTTGATTTTGCGAATAATTCACTTTAATCTTTTGAGGTTTACATGTAAAAATGGAACGATAAATGTTTCTAGAACTTACATTACCATTAACCAAACCATAGACATGAACGAAGCAAGTAGTAGCTAAATATCTATGTTTCGCATAACAAATTATTTAGTGAAACAAGTCATTACTATTCTAAAATGAAATAAATTTTACTAGTGTGCCTTAATAGAAGCAGAAAAAATATATGAAGAGCGCAGCATAACTGCCTACGCCTGTTGTGTCTGTGAATTACTCTTTTAATAATGTTGGAGTAGCAAGGGACTCATTAAGATGAGATATAAATACGCAGGGTATTCCATTTAGAATAAGAAAAATATTCGATGTTAAATATCACAATTTTTGGAAGACCATATTTGACCAATTGATGATAGACAATCAGTTTTTAATTATCCCATCTGTAAAACATACTAGTGTCTAAAAAAACCCTAATATGATAATTGTATAATAAAAAAAACCCTAGTTATACAAAAATGAAATATGGTTGATAAAATGTGTAATTTGTATAAAATTACTAATATCTCGAAAACGACGAGCTTTAAACAATTTTTGACTCAGGTATTATGAATTTATAATTCAGCGGGTAATCGAAATTTGCAACAGTGTACAGGGTGGTACACGAAAGTGGATCACCCCTCTAGAATTTTTATTTTTGGAGATTTTCAAATAATTTTTCTATAGAGTATATTACACAGCTTACTGATTTCAACGGCTTACTGTTATGAAATAAAGCACTTCCGGTTTAACCGAAAATAGACTATACCTTCGTTATTTTAAATGGGAGCATGTACTTTTATTTGGGTTATTCTGATAGTACACTTCATTCGTGATACAGTGATACCACATTAAACTATTTTTAATGAAAAAATTTCCTCCAATTCAATTTTTTTTTCGAAAAAATAATAGATGGTATCACTTATTTATTATTGAATTGTCATGTTATTGGTATCAATGTGAAAGGAAAAAAATTAGCTTTCCAACGAACTTGGTGAACAGTATGATTTCTATTTGAAAAAATTAAGCTAAATCCCAAAAACTCAAACGGTACAAAATAAATAATTCCTGTGGGCTTAATAAACAAGATATTACTACAAAAAATTTTGCTGGCAAATTGTATAAGTGATATTGATTAAAATAAAACATTTTTGAAAACAAAAAATTTTTTCAAAAAAATTTTAATTTTAAGAAAAATAGTCATATGTAGTATCACTGTATTGGGAATGAAGTGTACTATCAGAATAATTTAAAAAAGTACATGTTCTTATTTAAAATAAAGAAGTTATAGTCCATTTCCGGTTAAACCGGAAGTGCCTCATCTCATTTTAGTAAGCCGTTAAAACCAGTAGGCTGTGTAATATACTCAAGAAAAATATTATTTGAAAATCTCTAAAAAATTAGAATTTTATAGGGGTGATCCACTTTCATGTACCACCCTGTATACGGTGTTCGATTCAAAAAACTTGACTTCCCGCGGAATTATTATCATTACTGTTGCTTTACAAAACTGTAACCAATCATATTTATTGGATAAAAATTTGCTAAATGTATTGCTGAAAACCAGAAATTGATATCACGTTTCGTTTGGTCGTAATCGATTTGTCGCGGGACTTTTGCCGGACCCTGTATAATAATAACAATAATAGATACTTCACTGAATTCACTTCAGAAAATCTAAACTACATGCTTTAAATAATTGAGCTGTAATGAATTACGAATTATGAAGCGCAAAAACATTTATTCGCTCGAAATATAATGGATACATTGGATTTGTTCACAAAAATATTGGAATATTCAAGTCTTTATATTCAATTTAATCACCCTCAATATCAAAAATAATTAGTTGCCAATGAACTTCCACGCCCACAAAGCTTCAAAGAAATTGATATGTATCTTTATTAGTCTCGATTTATGGTCAAGCCAACATTAATATTTCATTTATAGCCCATGAATTCTAACACCTAATTTATTTGACAGGTTTTTATTCACATTTTAGTGCGGTGAATTTTCTTGTATCTTATTTTTCATCATGGAATTTCACCTCCCTCTTTACACCTTCCCTGCAAAAACTACTGGACTCATGGTACTGGTCCCTCTTAATTTCACTTAGAAATGTTGTTCACATCTATTTATAATAGTATATTATAAGACAAGCTGATATTGCTGACTTTTAATAATGAGGTTGAATTACGGAACAAGTCGTGAGTCCTATTTAAGACATCACAATTATGACAAGAATGATGAAGGTTGCTCAGAATTGAGCGGAAGAACGGCCAATGCTATGACAAAGTGTCCCAGAGAATTTGTCTCTCATGGGGATCTTGCTTATTATAGAAAATAGAGAAAAGTTTAAATGGACAAAAGTGACCATATTTCTGAGGGCACAAAAATAATATCGAAAATTCTGATCAGTGTTGGCAACTTTTTGAGTTAATGCGAAAAAATCAAAAAGAGAAAATTTTTTGAAATCGAGATTCCTTCAAATCGGTAAGAGATATTAGAGAGTTTTAGCACGCCTCAAACGTTATACGTTATACACTATTAGTCCCGTGACAGTAAACGAAAAATTTCTAGTAGTTTTATAAACCATTCGTATAATGTTTAACGTATGAAAATGGTAGTGCTAAAAACTCTTTTTCAGCGATACGATATGGGACCTTTTCGTGTC
>JAUIMX010000723.1:0-11083 GCA_033557805.1 Phaenonotum sp. SLE1380 | reverse complement strand
TTGTTCAAACCCCGGTGAAGTATAGGAAATTTTCCGGACGGGAGAATCGTCCTATCTTCGCAGGATAAGAGCCGTAGAATGGTTTAGAATTAATTAGCATTTAGGCCGATGACATGGGCACCGATCCCAAGCCAAAAACGAAAAAAAAAAAAAAATTTGCTGAGGATACGAAAATGGGCCTGAAATTAATAAATGAAAATCCTAATTTCGGTAGAGAGAACGGCTAAAAGCTTTTAAACTAGGCAACTTATATACACATATGAATTTATACACTATTTACATAAACTAATAAAATTCTTTTTGTCTAGTTCGAATTGTTCAACTGACAGGGTTTGGTTCTTGGTTTTGATGGAGGGTGATCATAAAAACTGGTTCTGTAATTCATAGTATTGCTTTCTTATCATAAGATTTCACCTGAAAATTCAAATTTACCGCTATCTCGGTTTGAACAAGACTTAGAAATGTCAATTTTGTTACTAACACACCAACATTACAATAGTAAAATCCCCAAATGAATCATCGACTTCTCCGGAAAAAACGATATCGGAATTTAATTTTTCCTCCACAAATTTTTCCACTTGGAACATTTTTTCGGACCTACTTTTATGGGGTTTTCGAAAAATTACGTCAATCGAGGTGGGTCGGGATATTGAACAGCTACCAAAATAATTTAATAAGTTGTATTCCTTCCTCTGTTCTGAAGCAACATATGAACACGTCTGTACATCTGAGCTGCAATTCTAAGCTCCTGAAGTGTTATAGGAGGATTCTGCGTGTTCAAAATCGCTCTTCCAATCACATCCTATACGCGCTCAACGAGAATGATAATAAGTGAGCTAACTGATCAATTTATTCGTTCAATATTACTCTCTTGCATTACTGTAATTTTTTTGTTGGTTCGTGAAAATTGAGCCAGTGATTAAAAATTGAAAAATAATCTTTAAAACTGGAAGTGTACACAAATTCGCGTTTATATTGTCAAATAAACGGAGAATTCATTCACAAACGATATTTACGTTAACACTTTATTTGTAAGCATCTATCCTAGAACAGGGCTGACTCGCAAACTGTCTGTCGCGACACGCCAGCTTATCTATCCTCTCGATTTCCAGAGCGTTACGAACGTTCTAGCTTGAAGCGCGTCGCATTATTTTCAGCACAATTATATATTCTTTCCAGATCAGGCAGGGCTGACGACGCGCTCTATGCGTTCTAATATCTGGCGCGGTGTTACAATACAGTCCCGACTAATCTTGCGCGACGTGACAGTAAAGTCTATCTATTGGAAACGTACAACATTTCCAACAGGTGCAGAACCATGCCAATAATAAAGCAATTTCACAGTTTCTCAATATCTACAGATTTTTTCACACCTACTGAGGGTTGTGAAAAAAGGAAGTAGGAACCAAACTATTGTTTACAAAGATGCCATAAAAATACAATGGCTTTGTTCTTCTTCGGATTGTTGACAAGAGCACCTCTTGGGATTGTTAAACTTTAGGAATGGAAATACTATACGTTTACGAACAGTCTTGTTCGACTGGACCTGGTATTGTCGTCCATGAACACAAAGTTATCTCCAACTGCGGTTCACAATGTCTATACTAGTATTTTAATAATGTTTTGGACGTATAGGTTGCAGGTCATAGCTCAAGGTATGCGAATAAGTGGAGTACGATGACCATAAATTATAAAACCCCAAAATATTACACTTCCTCCCTGATACGCAACACGTTCTCTCGCGAAGGCAAGTTGCTCTGGCCGTCCTGATTGCCTCCTGCCTCCAGACTATGTGCTGTGCAGAATCACTCATTCATCTAAACCTTGTGTCATAAAAAAGAGAACATTTCTCCATAGTCTAAGAACTCTTAGAAGTCGCCTGGACATCAAATTAGCAGAATGTAATCTTTGTCGTATTGTTGAACTTGAAATAACGCATTGGTTCGTTCTACTAAAATGGCTCCCAAGGGCTGAGACAGCAGCTACTCGGTTTCTAAGTGCAAAATCAATCAAATACCTATCTTTCAGTTTTTCTGTAGCTGCCACTTCTTTGCCATGGATTCACATTACCCGTTTCTTAGTAAAGATTCAATATTCACCTCACCGATGTGCAAGGTATCTCAAGACGATTTGCTATTTGGTGGTGTGATAAACCATCTTCATGTAAAGCGACAATTCATCCTCTGTTGCATGCAGATGCATTTCTTGGCATTTTGAACAAGTAACTCAAAATTTGTATTAACTTCTAGCAAGCGTATAAACTGCAAAAGAAATTTTTTTTCGCCCCCGTTCCTATATTTTTTTACAAAAGATATTTGAAAACCTAATTTTTTTTGTCGATAATAACAAATATTCTGAATTTACAATACAAAAAAATAGCCAATCGTTCTTACCGCTGAGCTAACGCTACTTCATTTAACATGCTAGTGATATATCACTTCAAGCAAAGAACCTACAGGCAACAATTTCTCTTTCTCAAGAAAATCTATAAAACCTTACTGACCTATGATTTGAATAAGACGTATTACAACTACTAATTTGAAAATGCGGTAATGAAGCCTCAATTTATTTACGATTTCTAAAATTCTCGCTTAATAACTAAACAGAAGCTTGCAGAATAATCTCTAGCATTAAATTGTTTTGATGGCTGCATGATTGAAATATTCAACTTGAATTTAACGCAGCTGTGGGTAGGAGGGACCCAATGAAAATCAAGCGCAATTAACAAAAACTATTTATTTACAAATGTTCAATAAAAATATTGCTATTTATTAAAAATAATATTTATATATCTGTCATAAATAACACTTAAAATAAATACAGATACTTATAAAATTACCTAAAATAAAATCTATATGATCACTTTTACATTTGGTTGAATATTATGAATGCAATACAGGGTTAGTTCAACAACATAAACAAGAAAAAACCATAAATACCGCCGTAGAGCGTCGATAATGTTTTAGAAATAATTTATTGTCACGTGAATTCAATAGATATTTAATAAATCGATAGGAACCTTGGTCGTCATAAAAATTAAATTAGTGATCACAGATGAGACATACGGTATTTCTGGCGTTTTTTGAGAGTATCTCCCTGAATTTGTTTATAATATTGTTTGCGATATTGTTATTCGAGAGCTATGACTATCATACACAGAATTCGAAATGTTCGATATTGTAAAAAAATAAAATTATACTGGCTGGCACTGGGGAACAATGAGATTTTCCCTACTTAAAACTAGAATTTTATAAAAATGGATCTAGAATGTTGATGGCATGGGTTTAAGGTTCGCGACGGAGCTCATACGCCGCACTTTGAGCCCGGCTAGGTTCCTTTCTATGTCTTGTAAGCTTTTCCCTTGAGTTTCTGGAACAAAAAGGACGACGAATACCATTGAGAAAACGCAGAAAGCCATGAAGATCCAGAAAGTGCATCCTGGGCCTATCGCGGTGACGATGTCTGGGAAGGTTTTGGTGACCAAGAAGGTGCACGCCCAGTTGAAGGCCGTCGCTATAGATGCGGCGGATCCTCTTATTTTTGCTGGGAGGATTTCGCCGAGCATAAGCCATGGGATTGGGCCAAAACCTAACGAGAACCCAAGGACGTAAATGACGAAACTGGCTAATGGTATCCATCCGTATGACTCGACGTCGTAGCGGTTTTCTTGGAGGTAGAAGTAGGTGCCGAGGATGACTAAAGTGATGATCATAGCGATGTTGGAGATGTAAAGCAGAATTTTCCTGCCAGCTCGGTCGATGAGGATGGTCGCTATGAAAGTGGAAATGAAATTCACTAAACCAACGATGATTGTGCAAAGATTCTTATCGATGGAAGAACCAGCCATTTTGAAAATGTCTGTGGTGTAGAATATCACAGCGTTTATACCACTGAACTGCTGGAATAACATCAAGCCTAAAGAGATACACAAAGGCTTCATGTTGGCTTGGCAGAACAAATCTCCTAGGCTAGCGTTTTGGGCAGCCTTCTCATCTTCTTGGTGAGCTTTAACCAGTTCATCAAATTCATCCTCGATTTTCGCTTCTTTTCCTCTGAGCCAGCGGAGGGCATCTTGAGCTTTTTGTTCTTTGTTTTTCGATATGTACCATCTGGGTGTTTCTGGGATGAAGAACATCAAGACGAGGAAAGGAATTGGGAGAGCAACGCCGAGCCATGCTAAGTTGTACCATCTCAAGTAGCTTCCAGCAACGAAACACAATAGGATACCTATATTTCCCAATGCTGTTGGCAGCAGGCCCAAAGTTCCTCTGACTTCCGGTTGGATGGTTTCTCCAAGGTAGACTGGTAGTGCCAGGGAAGCGATACCGACGCTGAATCCAACAATACCCCTTCCTACGTAAAGGAACCAGACGTTTGTTGCGTTAGCACAAAGGATCCAAGAGACCAAAAACAGGAGATCTGTGATGACTATAGTTGTTTTCCTTCCTATGAATTCTATCAGTTGGCCTCCTACCAAACCACCTACTAAAGCTGCTAAAGGCATTAGGGATCCAACCCATGAATACTGAAAACGAAAAAAAATGTATAAGACATATTGTTTGACTGACTACTTGATCACATTAAAGTATGGTAGTGATGAAATTTATTTAGTTGTGTCATGGACGAGGAATCATATTGTAAATATAGCGAAGAAATGCGTGCACGATCAATAGTTGGGTGATTCACTATCCTATCAAATAAATCATTAGATTCCATCTTAGGTTTGTGGTTTCAAATTAGATCAAGAACTACCAAATATTTCAAGAAAGTCGTGAATAAAAGTCATAACGTGTACTAATTTCTATTGAAAAACCCAATCCAAAAAGAAATTCAACTACACAAGATGAGTTCGGCAACCTGCTCATTCCATTTATTTTTTTTTTTATTTGCGGTATTAATGGAACGATATTTGAAGGACTGTCAATTCCGGAAACACCAGTATTGTCATAGTACTTGAAAAAAATCAACAAAATCTCAATAGTCGGTAAGTTCGTTGAATACAATGATTTTTCGGTAAATTAGAAGTAAACACAATTCTTTTTCGGCGGTGAAAAATTAAAATTTAGTATAGATTATTCCTATGAATACACAAAATATGTGGTGATCAGGTTTTCGAGCTCACTTCATTTACAGGTGGTCAACATCACTGTGGTACAAAAATTTGCAAATCACACTGGGCGATTGCTAATTGAAATTTTCTCAGTTAGATATCAACATTTGCCCAGAATAATGTCATCTAGACTGAGAATTCAAATAGCAAATGTTATAATAAAGAAAAGTTAAATAAGCGTGAAAAAGTTAAATAAGCATGCGCACTTTGAACAATAAAAAGGGATCAAACTTTGAGCGGAAATAATTATAATTTTGAACTAGCACGTGTGTTTTTGATAATACTATCAGTTAGAAATTGAAAAAGCGAAAGTAAAACTTCGATTACTAAATTTCTGGATAATTCTTGGATCTTGGTTTCAAGAAAATGTGTTTTCTAGCAGAGTTGTACATATAGCAAATGAGTGATCAGAGATAACTTTGGCCTGAATAACTGAACTCGTGAACTCAAAATATGGAGATTGATGACAGTGACGTGTGAAACTTTTTTTCTTGCGTTATTAGCGATTAGTAAACTTAAGACAAACACGTGGTAATATTTTGAAAGACTTACCTGATCTTTAGTAATATTTAAGTCTATTTGGATTGTTTCTTGCGCTGGGGAGGTGTAGGCTGAGACAAATCCTATCCCCATCGAAACAAGAGATACTGATAATGCTGTTAAGACCTGCAAAAAAATCAAAAATCAGAATATTTCAAAAAAATTAAAAATTTTGTTTTATCGGAATATACCTGAGAAAAAGTACATTTTGGTTCTGTGTCTCTGATAGGGGCGAAAGTTATATGGGTATCGGCTCTCATCAATTGTCGGACCATTTTGGCTGACTATCACTAAGGCGCTAGGCCAAATGAACAAATGAATCTCGACACTTATCAATTGATGCTGCTAATTGCTCAATTGAAATTTGCTTCAACACTTATTTAAGTCACATCAATGCCTCTTATATTTATGTACTTGGCTCCCCCCCATCATCCTGACGGCATACTACGTCCTTTTCGATTAACAATTTTGCGCAGACTTGAAACATTTATCTAATTGTCCCGTATGACGAATTTGGTTTTTTGCATTGGCAAATTTCTCCTATTCATAAATCTCAATAAAGCGCTACTATAACATCGCGAAAGATCTCATAAGTCTAGTAGTAATTCTATATGGAGCTAAACTGGCAGGTTGCCTTCCATCCCAGCTAATTACGCCAATTAAAGGTCTATTGACGCGTATATCAAATACTAATAATACCACTACATTTCAAATCTTAACAGCTCTTGGGGCGAAATTCAGGAAAATAATCGATAATTTATCGCGTAATTTTGGAAAAAATTTAATTGCACCATCCTTTGTGGAAGTAGTAAATCTAGATAAAGTTGAAGGGCTATTTTACAACGTTTTCCCAATCAGATGATTTAAAAGTAAGAGATAAACTGCGCATTTTGCAGAATTAGACGTCACCAATTCGTCATATCAGAGATTAAAATTTTGCAACTGCAAATTTTATAAATACTAATCCCTGTTTGTTTTTATAGTTACGTATAGATAATCAATGAAAATTTGCTCCAAATGAAAATTTACTAATATGGTAGATATCCTTGAAATATTTCGATGGAATTATTTGCATTTTTTTCTAATGAGCGTTTTTTAATATTATTTGTTCTCAAAAGTTATCTTTGATTATTTCAGAATTTTGCTTCTTTATTTTTTCAATATAACCAATTTTTTTCCACCTGCTCTTCATGCCTTTTCAGGCGTTCGATGAATTGATAAATAAAAATAAAACACTAAAAATCGTAATCTTTGAAGATGTGAAAATGTTGAGTTTATACATTTTCGACCAGTCGAAGAATACAAATTTTTTTGTACCAAGAAATAATGCATAAAAAGAAAAAACAAATTGTGTATGAATAGTGGCAATGAGATATTTTTTGTGTAAAAAATGGTTTGTTTGAAATCATTTACTCTAAAAAACAATCTGGCTATTTGCATTAGAAACATTATTTCAGTTCTAAGGAGCCAAACTGATGGGAAAGATTTTTGGACAGTTATCATCAACATAATAAGAACTGACAAGACTTGTCAGTTTCAAAGTAATAATATTTTGAAAACTAAATTTTTTTTTTTTGAAAAACAGTCAATAAATATTGAATTCAACTGCTTATACTTTCATTTGAGTAAAATAAGTATATTAAAATATATTTGCCAATAGTCAAACCATATCATTTTTTGTTCAATGTGTTATTTGTTCATTTCAAAGCTATATATTTCTCTTCAATAAATGATTTCAAACATTTATGCCAAAAAATATATTATTATTGCCAGTATTCAAATACAAGTTTTCTTCAATTCCATGCATTATTTTTTTTGCAATTCGCATCTTTCAAATATCATGTGCGTCAGTCAAATGAATTGTTTCCAAATAAAGAAATTTGGCTAAATAAACGAATGATCGCCAGATAAGACTGTTGAAATATGTCATCGCACTACAATTTGATCCATTATATTATTTGAAAAACTCATTACATTTTGTTGACAATTATTCCCGATAATCATAAATTAATGACGAAAATATTTGTTTCAGAGTTAGGTGGTTATATATCTAACAATAGAAAACTTGAACGTTGCTATCAGTACAAGTTGTTAAAATGCTATAAATGACAATAAATATTACATTAGGAAAATCGATAAAACTGTTGATATTTTTTAAGAGTTATGATAACAATTTTTATTAATTATATCCATACAGGACGATTAAGGCGACTTTTTTCAAATACTTTAGCTGAAAATAATTTCAGATCTCATTTATTTATATTATTTTTATTTTTCATAATTTTCGTTCCAACATAACAAAATATATTTTTAATTAACAAGCTTAAAATTTCTCATTAACAAAATCAGTTAAATATTTTTTGACATTGTTATCAACATAAATGTCGATCTATTCCAGTTCTATTCCCAATATTCTGATTGAACTCAAAGTTAGTTTTATGGATTCTTGTGCTAACATTTCAATTGTTAAAATAAATAAATGAAAAATATTGGAATAATTTGAGAAAATTGAAGCAAAAATTTTGGGACTGGGTGAATTTTAATATAGATTGTCATGAGACACAGAACCTTTTTCGAATATAATTTTTATAATAAAAAAAATAAGTTACCTGAGTCCCCATATCGCGAATTTTGACTCGCGGTTTTTCTGAAGTAACGACGGTTGTTGGATTGTATACAACGCCATTAGTACCGTTGGTCTCTTCTTTGGCAAGGGTTTTTTCAGTCTTTTGTAGAGGTTCGATCTCTCTTTGAACAACCAACAGATTTTGTTCTTTAGTACCCATTTTTCTGTTGTTGGTCAAAGGCGGCACATCAAGTGACGATAGGTTCGTTGCAGTAGTGCACGCCGATATAGTTGGGGTTGACACTAGAGGAGTTCTTTGGCTGTTCTGAAACATATATATTATTATTGATAAGAGGTCACGTGTCGTTTTCCTACTATATGTCATATCTCATTTTTAAATTAGGAAATATTAATGACCTATTAGTTGTCTGTTGTGAGATAGGAAATTAATTTCATTTTGATGGAACGTACGAGGGCTTCGCATTAAACAATTATTTCCTCGATAATTTCCACGATATGGACAAGACTGTTACATTTTTTTACGGAAAAAATTTTCAAATCAAGTTTCCGGTTGTTTTCTTTTGCAATTTCTGGAAATGCATAAGCGATGTTTTTAAGTTTTAATTGCTCGGAAATGAGTATTTACGAAGAAGGCCTCGTACAGTCTTAACCTAATTGAGTGTTATCAGTTTTAAATATGAGTATGGAATGCGAGTCGCATAAGTAGATAAAAACTAGCGAACGCCACCTCAAGAATCGGATGAAACCAAATGGAGCCGCTGGAATCCGCGGTCAGGGTTAATCGTTATTTATTATTTTTGTTTGAAAATAGTTGCTAGAAAAAGCAGCATCAAAATTTTCCTTTCGCACGCTTAATTTAATCGAAAGGTTTTCCTTCAGTAATTGTTTTCCTCGTCTATTTTTAGAAATTTTTGCGGGCGTTTTACGTCGCCATGTTTCGCTTCATTCGCTCGAAATTACGTAAGGGGGATTTTCTTCGAATTTACCCAGAATTGAACATGAAATAACACTTCCTATATCAAAATAATTGCGAATTTTACAAGTTGCCATCTAACGATAAAACCAACTAATTAGAATTTTTCCATATTTTCAATTGGAAACGTCATGTTAGCCAGTGATAGAAAAGCATAAACAAATGAATCCCGTAATGACTTCAATAATCAGCATAGCCAAGCCACTTTGTTGGGTTTTATCTTAATATTTTATTCACATTCACGTGAAAGTAACGTGACTTTCGGTCAAAATATAAATAATTGTTTTTATTCATTGACGCACAAATATGGGCATCAAACCGAAATTCAGATGACCCCTAGTAGTCTTTCGACATCCGCTGCATTTTCTCACAATATGTGACAAATAGAACCGGATCATACACAACTCCACTAGTTCTGAAAGGCTTATTGTTTGTTAGATTATTTTTTTTTTACGAAATCGTCTAATGATTTATGGTTTTCTAACAGATATCGGCAACTCGGTGCCCACGGACGCTGTTGTACCCTTTTATTTATTTTAGTACGTCCTCAAACAATTAATGAAATTTTTAAATTCGTTACGTCCGAAGACACGCTTGAAAACTTCAAAAATTGAAATTGAAACTCAGAAAAGAAAACAAATTTTTTTTTTGTAATTTTCGTGGCATCTACTTTTATTGCTTCGCTGGCTAAAGCTTACTCGGACGCTTTGCGCTCTCGCCGGTTTCGTATTCAAATTATTCAATTGGCTGTAACAATGAGCTCGTAGAAATTCCTAGTAAGAAAAAATCTCGAAAATTTATATCCGCTTTTTATACTATGGATAGAATGGGCATATACATTTGGAGATACATTTTATGAATTTTGTTTAATAACATATTATTATTTCATCAGAAATTATTACAAGATAAATTCTGAAGATTATTGAACGTTTTGGACGGCGTGGTGGGTCAAAGCATATCCGAGTCGAATTATGAGAAACAAATCTTTTTTAAAATGAAATGAATTATCGAAATTTTTAATATTGCGTGATTCATATTTCATTCTGGGGAAAGACAATTTCATAGAGAACAATTTTTTGATATAATGAAATTCTTGTAATCAGCCATCATCAGTAAGTAAGATATTGTCGATTGGACAATTCCAGTAAACAATAAAGAATCCTTATTTAAAAATTACTGTTCGAACCTAGCTAACCTTAAATAATATTAATTACTTTATTGTACAATGTATGTATGAAATAATAACATTATGTTTACAATGGAAATGAAAAAAAAAATAACAAAATTATTGAGCAAGAACGATATAAGAAAATATTTCCCCTTAAAGATTTCTTTCATATCAATTAGACCTGACCGGGACCGTTCCTATGATGTGTTTTTGGCCTAAATAGGTGAGGTCAGGTTAAGTGGAAGAGCGAGTGAATTGACAAAATGAATTTCACCTATCGGTAGATTTATAGAATTTTTTTTCATAAATAATTTTTTTTACATCTTGAAACATTTACCAATAAGTCATTATTATTATTATTATTATTATCAACATTGTAAGAGACCACAACTAGGATAAATAAGTGTGCTATATGAATTTTTTATTTGCCATCACACGCTTTGCTGAATCCTGTTTCGATAATTCCGTTGGTATTCAAAAAAAAGAAAATTATTGACTCGAAAATTACAATTTGGAAATTATTTGTTCATATATAAAAAGGATAAGTTCTTAATTATTCCTAAAATTTTGAAATCAATTTTCTTTAATTTCTTTCCTTAATCTCCATTGTTTGTAATATATAACAACAAATGAATTAAATGGGATTATTCTTCGCCGTATAAGGAACGACGCTTTGAATTTAAATTTTATTAACAAATTCGACAA
>JAUIMX010000722.1:0-11092 GCA_033557805.1 Phaenonotum sp. SLE1380 | reverse complement strand
AGGTAATCTTTTAAGAATAAGTTTAGATTAACTTTGTGCAATTAATATAAAAGGCTGTTTATAAGCAGACAAATGCTGTTTGTAGTAAGTAGAACTACATTTCTAAGTAAATAAATAAAAGACTGTAGATTGCTGGGAATTGATAATTTTTGTATGTAGAATAAGAATAATTTTTAGTTTGAAAACAATATTGATCAATTGCGAGACTGTTGCTTATGTTAAATATGCAAAATTTGAATAAATCTTAATTTGATGATCGAAATATTGATGTTTTATTTGAATTAGGATACTTTTTCCGTTTGTGATTTTGTATAGGCCACTTTACCCGACCAGAGTAGGTAAAGTGGTCAATTCACCATTTTGGCTTAAATCATAAAATAAGCTGAAATTATCAGAACACTGGTTTTGAAAAAATGTAATATCAAAACTTCATAAGTTAGACGAACAAAATAATAAAAATATCTTCAAAACAGTTGACTGTTATTTGTTTGGTATGTGTTTAAAGCTTAGGGTGGTCCAATTTACCTCGCCTTCCCCTACATTCTTTTGGAAATAAAGTGATTATATAATCTAACAAAATTACTTTCGTAATCGAGGGAGGAATGTTTTGTACAGTTTAGGAAAATCATTATTAATTTAGAAGTCCATAGTTGGGAGATTTTTTTATTTACTTTTCAAATTGACCAAAATCATTCAAATTAAATATACTTCAGAATTGCTATTATTAAAATATCAAATTTATCTAATTACACATATCGTGAAGATATTTTGGATGAAATTTGAAAAAATATTTCTAAAAATCAATCGTCTCAATAAATAATAGCTAACTATAGTATAAAAATAGTAAATAATAATATAAGGCGAAGAAAATATTCAATACAAACTAAATACTCAATTTAACTTATTTTGATTATTAAAATCCAAATAAATGACCCTAAACATGTGAATATGCTTACATTAGGTATCATCAACTAGAGCCTTCAACCATACTAAGCAGTTGAACTGATATGATTAAAAAAGTAACTTACCGGAGGTTCAATAGAGGTTTGACGAGACAGAGATGGCGATTTTATATTTAAAGCAGCTCCACTGTTTTGCTTATCAAATAAATCCAAAGCTACATCATACAATAATCTGTAAACTAATGTGGCATGTGATAACGTAGCTGGAACATCTTCAGGGAAGCTAAAATATTTCATAATTATAGCTCTATCACTAAGCTAATTGAAAAAAAACTAAAACGCACATAGGATTTAATACAGAACCAACAAAAAGGTTGTGAAAATGGTCTTGCAATTTTCCAGGAGGTGTATCCACATTGCTTTCCACAATACTATCTACTTTTTCTGATGCGAAGCAACCCAGCAATCGCAAAGTATCACATAGACTAGTCATACAAATTTCGTGGTAGAAAAATTTCGCATTAGCTGGTTCAAATCGCATTGCAGTATTAATAGTATGGAATACCAGATACATTAAGTTCAAGATTTCTCCAGGAGTGTCTCGTGTTGTTAATTTTCCTTCTAATGCAACTAAAACGCTCGTTACATACACAAATCCGTTAACCTAAAAAGATATTGTTACAAACTTCACCATCGAATACTTGAATCGAGATTTACCTTTCTGAAAACTGTTCGCGTTCGATGTGAATCTCGCAAACATAATAATAAGGCCTTTAGTATGTCACTTTTTAATTGTAAAGCTGTTCTTGGTGCTGAGTGTAACGTTGTCAGTAGTTGAGCCATGTCATCATCACCCCCTGTTGTTAAAACTAGCTCTCTTATTATTCCTAAAGCACTTTGTCGACAAGTGGGATAAACCACAAGTCCATGAACACATTTAGCTCCTCCACATTCTCGCAAAACGTTTGCATTCGAAGCATTTCCGTTTAAAAGCGTAGTAAGAGCTTCAATAACCATTCCACCTAATTTTTCTTGTCCTGGTGCTACATTATACTCTCTTCCACTTTCGAGAGAACTTTTTTTCGCCTCCAAAATAGTGGCGTAACGATTCAAGCAAGCTACGAAAACTTCAAGCATCCCAACTTCTCGATAAACATCTTTGAAGATTGGGTTATGTTTCAAAATGTTCATCAAAGTTTGAATACAGCTAATACTGCACTCTACATGATGCAAACTATGGGTTTTCAAGAAAATTGACATAGAAATCAGTTCTTTGCAAGGAACAAAATTCAATTGGAACACCAAAAACTCGATGAGTTCGAAAAGTTTTTGTTGAATTTCCGGTGATTTATGGTGTATCTTCTCCATGAATTGACTCAAAGTATTTTGGTTTTCTAATATGAAATAGTTTGCATTATCTGAATGGTAGATACTGGAGATTGCATCTAAAATTGTACAGCAGAGCATAGGTGAACTCGATTTGACGAACGTTGTTTGTAAGACATGGAAAGCTTGAATATTGCGCACGCTAGTTCCTTTACCAGATGGTTGCGGAAGTGTGAAGCCGGGCATCTGGAAAAGGGACCCCGTTGATGCTTGGGAAGGTTTGAGCTCCAAATATCCACACATGCACAAAGATGTAACCATTAAAACAAGGTTTCTTATTGATTCTTGGGCTTCACTGGACTTTTCGTTTTCCAACCTATAAATATAAACATTGTAAATTGTTGATTTGTTAGAAAAATGAAAATTGTTACTTCAAAAGGAAATCTGAGAGAAATAAGTAGCCTTGCGACTGTCGGAAATCGTCCAAAAGTGTTGGTGATACTTCAGAAGAGTCTTTTAAAAAACAGAAAACTGTGACAAACATTTCGACAAGCTCTAAAGGTGCTAGTTCTGGTATTCTTTGCATGTTGTCGATGCATATAGCTACACATCCTTTAGCTAGAAAAAAAAAGAAACAATAAATTTAGATAGGAATTTTTATGAAAAATGCCGAGACATGTCAATTTTCTATTAAAAAAATAGGAAAAAGTTCACAACCCCCCAACTACTTAAGGGGTGGTATATTTTACTGAAAGTTGTACCCTTTTTGGTAAAATTGTCTGCTTATTATTTTTGAAGATATATAAATAAAAATACTTTCAAGGCAAAACTTCCTAAATCTTCATCATATTTACTTACAATGAATGTACGAGACAACAGGTGGTGTTAAGCCATGTCTTGAAAGAGTCATCAACACTTCTGCTGCACTTTTTCTCCACATAACATTGTGAGGGTTGCACCAGGAGGTAATAGCAGAAAATAGAAGTGTTAAATCATCTTTACGGGCCAATTCTTCAGCTGGAATTCTATGGCTGCACAGTCTTACCAATAACTGTAAAAGAGAGTGTCAATTTCATTTATGAACAAGAATTGTATTATGAACCAGTTTTTCCATCTCCTAATAAATGAGTTGCCAATCGCAATTATTAAATAATATAAATTATTACAAGATGGAAAAGCTAACTCTGTATGTATAATTGCCAAATCATAATCACGTTATACTACTCCTTACCTGCACGAATATTTTTTGTAGTAAAATTCTTCGTTCCCGTGGAGTAAAATCACTGCTAGTATCTTTGTAAATTGCTTCTTGTTCAGACATCTCTGGTAAGTCGAAAAAAAGATATAAACATTTCACTAGAGTAGAAGGTACTGATACTTCGGACATAACCTGTTCAAAATATGACAAGAATTACAATGTTTCTAGGCAAGGTGTCCAGATAAACTATTTACAAACTTTGACAGTAGATTCTGATTTCTGCATTGTATCCAGAAATGCTCCGTAAAGACACTAAATTATTTCAGATATGGAACCATTTTAAATAATTTCATGTATGCTAGTGGGGGCAGATGAACTTCATTATTTATAAACATTTTTTCAGCTCATAATTTTCGGAACAATTTTTTTCAAAAATTTTCCAAGAATAGCGAAAAGTTCCGACAATATTATTGCTTGGATAAAATATAAGCTATTTCAATATTCGCTCTAGAAATTGCGAAGAATATAAGGTATAAACTAATTGATGACCCTATTCTGAGCACTATCGGAACATCCAATCATCGTAAGCTAGAAATTAAATTAATTTATATTTCAACTTTATTGATATACAATCAGTCGAATATTGGCTACTATAGACCAATCACTACTTCTTTTGAGCTTCTAGGAGACTTGTGAATATACAAGGTTATTCGTCAAGCGGGTAAGTAGAATATATCAACAGATTGGATTATGAAAAAATAACTGATATAAGATTCACGATTCATCTGGTCAGTAATTGCAAGTATAGGGAATCACATGTTAACTTAGGTACCTGCAACTCAATTATTATTGTTGCTAAAAATATAGTTTTAGGCTTGTTATAAACGTTGATTCATTATCTTCAACTTGTCAGAAGGATTTTTCTCTAATTTGAATCTAAGTTTCATAAAATGTTACAATTACAAAAAGGTATCTTGGGCTTCTCGATCAAAAAAATAATCAAATTCATTTACTTTCCCGACGTTTCAAGGACTCCATTTTCCTCTACAGATAGTTTCGAATAACATTAAATAATTTAAAAATCCCTTGAAAAAGAGGAAAATAAAGTCCTCGAAACATCTGGGAAGTAAATGAAGATACCTTTTTGTAATTGCATAATAAACCGATCACGAGAAAAATTCGAAGTGAAAGTTTGATAAAATGTTACATTTCTAAAGATCTACACTGGCCATTGGTTCTGTCATTATTTTTATCATTAAACTAAATTGTCAAAAACCGTTCATACAAACGATAGATAATTTCAATGTGTATTTATTAATGTAAGGATGATTAAAATTGGTGCATAAATAAATGAATTATGGGTACCTAAAGTTGACATGTGATTTCCTATACTCACATTTACTAACCAGGGCTCTTAAGGAACATTCTAAAATTAAGTATGCAAGGTGTACTGTTGTTCCAGTGGATCTTTGTGTTGACGTAATTTATCTAAAAGTTAGTACAAACAAATTCACGGTCTACCTATCTCTGTCATACTTTGTTCAGTAACATGCAGTAAACGAGTTGAAGTATAAGACCGTATGTAAAAGAATTCAACTGGTAATTTGTAACAAGTACAATGACTGAGAGAAGAAATTAGAGAGTTAATTCAAAACTTGACCGTCGGTGATGTGGCAATCGCTTTTTTCTATGGCTGGGAAACATGACATTTCAAACTGACAGAAGTTGTCAAAATGATCTATCGGCAGTTTAACCAAATGTCAAAGGTAACGCTATTGACGTTAGTTCAAAACGGCTGGAATGACAGTAGATATCTTGATTATTATAAAATTATAATGCAAGTTTGCATCACGTAGTAGTGGTTTTAACTTGACAGTTGTCAAGATATTCAACAATTAACAATTATCGTTATGGGATGAGAGTTTTATATAAGTTGCATAGGAATTATTTAATTTACAATCCAAAATTGATACTTTTTAATGCGAGCAATGCAATTACAAAGCAATTCTAGACACATGTTTTTTGAACTTTTTTTCACATTTTGGTCTTCAAAATTATTCCAAAGTTTGTTAAAGTTTATTTCCTTAAAATATTACCTGAACCAAAGTGGAATCGCCTGCTGCAAGAAGATTTAAAGTAGAGAGCAACATCCATCCATTACTGGATTCTTCGCAGTTTTCGATTTCCAAAAATTTTGCAATGGCACAACTCGCTGCCTCTGTACTTTGATTCGAGGCCCTTTTTCGAATCTCCGATACCATCAAAAGAGAAACTTGATGGCAAAAGGCGAGAATATCCCAGAATTTTTCATTCATATCACATGACGGACTAGCACCAAATACCTTAACAAGATTCAAAATCAATATTTTTGATCAAATGTCAAGTGGACAGTTTCTGTTAACTGCCAGTTTTTTTTTTAGATAGCACCATGATACCACAGTCAAAACCGTGACGATACACACAACTGTGACGATACACACAAAACGGTATGTCAGTACCCAAACCTAACGTCAGCTACTGTAAAGTCTGCCGGTCCAAAAATTACACAAAATACTAAGTAGAAATAGGAAGTTTGGTTTGTTTTATTTTTCAAATGAAAATTTTCCAGGAAAATTCGCGAAATAATTCGTAATTAGTAATTGAAGTTTTTTGTTCCTGGCCCTACAAGTAGGCAAAATCCAGGAAATTTTTTGTTTAGGAAATTTTTTCGGCGCGTTTCAAAATGGTTTGCCGAAAAATTGGATTCAGATCGTTGGAGCGGCAGACTTTACAGTTAGGCCGTCCACACACGGGGCGATGTGCAGGCGACGCGAACACGACGCGATCGCGATTCGATCGATATGCACGCGATCGGTAACCACACACGGGGCGATAAGTTCTCGACGCAATTTGCGCAAATGATTTGTCTTACCTAGGTTATGATATTTTAAATAACACAGAATGTCGAGTGATGAAGAAGATATTTGTGGTAGTACAAGAAACTTGAACATATTACAACTATATGTACACAGCACATCAAAGTTTTTGATTATTTATGGACAAAGCTAATGTACTTAGCTATGAAAAGTCCCATTTATTGTATGAAATGACTTATTCATCATTTTAATTGTTTATTTAAGCCTTTAAAACAGTTCCGTTTGCAATCATAAATTGAGATTATACTTACCTTTTCTGCAATGATTCGCAAATCGTTCTTATAATCTTTATATACATACATATTACATCATTGATTAATTCTCTACAAAACGTATCTATTTATACTTGTAGTTATTCAACTTTTAGAAAAGTAACCAATTTATTAAAAACTGCATACATATCCAGCAATTTCTATCGTTTTTAAATTTCATGCCAAGCTCGCGCTAGAACGTCTTTTCTAGCATAATCACCTCTCCTATAATCATATATTTCAGGATACTTTTCAATTTCTTGTGGTTTTTGCACTTTTTCATGAGGGTCTCTTTATTTTGATTGCAGTTATCGCACATATCGCATTGCCTTACAGGTCGCGAGAATCGTATTGCGATCGCGTCGAGAACACATCACGTGCATATTTCACCGTGTGTGGGCTCTCGTATGCTTGCATGAGAAATGGGTAGGGACAAGACGTCGCGCGTCGCCTCGACATCGCGTCGAGTGCTCATCGCCCCGTTTGTGGACGGCCTTATCCTAAAGTCGTCTTTTTCGCGCATGACGTCAGGGTTGAGCATTATCGGTCTTGACTAAACTCTGTTTATTGGGAGAATGGGACATGACGTCACATCGATGATAAGGAAACGAGCGCTGTAGTTGGATAAAAATTGATTATCGTTGATTCATTGTTGTTCGAATTGAGGTATGACGAAATGTCTCATTCTCACAGTAAAAAGGTTATAATACGACGGTCATTTTTGCGAACTAAATATGGAAAAAACACGGTTAAAGGGGTCTATTCTCGAGGTTTGTCAACTGATTGCCAATCAATTCAAAGTAATTTTGTAGTTGATAAATGTCAAATAATTATTTGTATTTGAGTTCAAATAACAATATCCATTCTCGAGATTGTCAAATAATTATTTGTATTTGAGTTCAAATAACAATATCCATTCTCGAGATTGTCAATCGCCATTTGGCGACTTGGAATGGCCATTTATCAACTAGAAAAATAGCTTTTACTCAATGGACAATTAGTCGACAAACCTCGAGAATAGGCCTCTATATTCGAGATATTAATTAACGCCTCCCGAATTGTTTGCAACATGTCTGGTTATTGTTGACAACAGACAACCCACAGAAAATCTGTCAAAATTGACATTACTCAATTATGACGTCACGAAAATCTGCGCAATGCCATGCCAATGTTCATTGGCTGTTAAGATTCGCTACGTTTGTGGTTGATTAGTTATTTGGGGTTAATTTTAACTTGCCATTAACCGAAAGTTTCAATAAAGCACTCTGATGTTATAAAGCGAATTTGTACGGCAAAATTGAGTTTCCCGTTAAGCGAAAATAAAGGGCAAATTTACCCAAGCTTTTAACAGCTTCCTATCGGAGTGCAATTAGTTAAATGCACTTTAGGCCGTTACAACAAAACTCGACACGTTATAACGTATACGCCCGAATCGTGTTACGATTTACCTTCCACAAACGCTGTAAACATTTTGTCAAAGTATTTGTGTGTTTATGGAGGTAAGTGCCTTTGATGTGCTGTCTCTGAATTTGTAGACTTCGCGGGAAATGTTGGCGAATTGGTTACCTATATAGTCGGGGTATCAAATTTTCAAAAAGTTCATGTTTCGCGATTTTAACGTTCGTTATCCAACCACATAACGGCAAATGATAAAAAACAAACAAGATTTGATTGGATTATTCTCATAATGGGCAGGAGTAAAGACAAAACACTGCAGCTTTTCTCACATTTAACTTATCTTTAAATTAGGTTCCTTGTATTTGTCGCCATGGAAACGCAGGACACCAGAGAAAAGCGACATGAATTGCTCCAGAAACACGGGCTTTCGTCCCATTTTCTTTTTTTAACTTTGTGCCCTTTCGGCCCGTCGTAAAATTTACAATTTCCAGTCTTTATTTTGGATTTCATGGAGCACGGTGAAAATTGCTTTCTTTAAAAGTGTTATATTGCCTTTTTTACAAGGAAACTCCATGGGTGGTATTAATTTTGAAGATGAGGAGCATTTCTTTTAAGAAAGTTCTACATATTTGGCGGCTTTCATTCCTTGAGTATCATTTGTTATTTATAGGTTCAGAGGTCTGGTAGTGTTTTGAGAGTCATTTTTAATATCTAAATATAACTCGATTTGCTGCACTTGACAGTGCACTATAGTTCATCTAGGTAAAAAGTTTGAACAGAAAACATGTGTTGTTACACAGCGAAACGTATCATTTATCGTTGAAACACTTATTAATCAATGAATAAAAATAAACTTACCTTACAGAAAAGTGGCAACATGTTATAAAGTTTATCTTCTTTTTCGGCATCGGTAAGAGGATGTGCAGGATGAGTATATTCAGAAAAAAGTTTTTTCAAGTGCATCAGGCCCAACTGGGTGTGAGGTGATCCTGGAGGACCTCCTTCAGATATGTCCGAACTCGAAGCTGCCGGAACCCCGGCGATACCGCCCCTCAATTTTCTCATTATATTCATTTTTGAAGGGCTTATGGCACCTAGATCGAACAAATTGTTAATTTTCCTCAAAAAAAACCTAAAAATGTTCGAAATTTAAGACTTGTGACTGACACGGTAAGCACAGTCGAGTCCTCCCGACTATGGAAGCCGACAACAAGTCACAACTTACTATAAACCGTCAGTAGTAACAAGCAAAAATCCATTCACCGTGTATACAGTGCGTTCACATGAAAAAAAAAAAAAAATTGGACAAAAAGTTTCCCGTTGCGATTTCAGCGAAACACTGGGACAGGTCGATTTTTTTATAATAATAATAGCACATACTAGCAGCGTTTGTCATACTTCAACCCTCTGTGGGGGTGGTTATCAGCTCAGTTTTTTTACAACACAAAACGAGTTGTGACACCTCATTTCAAAGCCTATTGATTCCTCTATACTACAAAGTTGAAATATTTAAAATTGGAAAATACATTCACAAGATACAGGATGTTAAATTTTATATCGTCATTTTTATTTTATCATCTATTCTTATATAGCTAATGACTCTAATCAAAGTAATCCATTCTCAAAATAGAAAAACAGATCAATTTTCACTCCAGAAGACATACCTGTGAATCAAAAAGTGCCTTCCAAACCAATCCCTCAAGCAAGGGGTGCTAACCCTTTAATAATTTCGAATAGGAAGGTTTGTCGTGTAATTATAGCGGAGGTCATACAATTTCCAACAAGTTGGTATAAAAATTTTCGAAACAGGTTGGTTTGTTTTATAGATATCCATTCTTTTTTGTTTTAAGTGAAAATTTCAATGCATATATCGCCAACTTTGATTCCAAAACGAGGTATCCTATTTCAAAATTTTTTACTAACTTATTGGAAGTTGAAAGACCTTTGCTACGATGTATTACACGACCACTCTTCCTATTTGAAATTTTCTAACCGAAGCTAACTCATGCTGAAGGGGTTGGTTTTGAGGTACACTTTTTGATTGAAAAATGTATGTTTAGTAACAAAAATAGGGCTGTTTTTTTTTTATTTTAAGACGAGGTTATTATGATATCAGAGTTATTAACTAAGAATAGTCAATGAAATTAAAACAGTCATATAAACTTCAACTTCGTGTATATTCTGAACGAATTTGCCGATTTCAAAAATTTTTACTTATTGCATAGAGAAATCAATATGTTTCAAATTTCTTTTTGGCTTTAAAAATTTCGAGATGGTAACCACCCCCCGCTTGAGGGCTGAAGTATGTCAAATGAACATACGTTGAAATTATGCACAATTATAATTAAAAATCAATTTGGAAACTTTTTATCGAATTTATTCCTTCCATTGAGAACACACTGTAGTTATCGGCGATGTTCTGACAATACCTAGTGTAACGCCGCGCCAGTTGTGGCAGATATAGATAGAAACCGATGGTTTGGGAATCCTAAAAGATAGATAAAGCGGCAAGCGGTGACGGAAGGGGACAGTTGCAGTTCAGTCGCGATTAGGTTCGATCGCAACTGCTCATAAATAAAGTATGTATAGTCGCGCTTCATAAATACTGCTTTCTCATAAATTCTTTGGTTATTTAGTATTATAAATTCAAGTTAAGTGTTTAGTTTAGTGATGATGAATAATTTTAAATGTTAATTCACAGGTTTCATTTATCCTAACTGAGAAAAAAAATCGCATCACCTTTTTTGCAAAACTACGTGTTCACTTGATAAGATGCTCATATCAAGCAATAGATATATCATAATTTGTGAAAAAATGATAACTATATCATCAAATCATTGACGATATATACAGGGTGATCCGAAAATATATTTCTAGGGGCGATTCCTCGTCCTAAAATAACATAAATTTTCTCTATGAACATAAGTCCTCAAATGCTTCGTTTTGGACTTTGATTATATATTTTTGGACTTTAATTACATATTCGTACAAAGTATATATAACCAAAGGTTTTGGAGGTACGGCACTTAAAAGGGGCTGCCTTCAAATCATTAATTTCTACATAGATCCGAAACAATTGAAGGTATTTGAATCAAATTTGGT
>JAUIMX010000721.1:0-11093 GCA_033557805.1 Phaenonotum sp. SLE1380 | reverse complement strand
TGTTTTTAGATATGCCTTTCTTGATGGACTTTAGAAAATAATGGTACAATTATTTCAATAATTCAGTTTTAGCTTTTCATTCGACAAAAGAAGATAGGTTCCCGACGAGGTTTTTTTTACATATGGGTCTGTTCACAGCGAATAAAACTGCACATCCTAATTCAAAAGAGGGCAATGCGCAAGAAAAATTGAGTGAAATTTGGAAAACATTGAGAGCGAAAAATGTTGAAGAAAATATAGAAATAGAAATTAATACCCGGCATTAAAAACTTCTAGTTCGTGGAAACCCCATAAGACTTTTTTAATTTTTGAAATATTTAATTGAGTGTTGGATTTTATTCAATACTACAATTTTGCTAAAATTGAAAGATGTAGAATCTTTGATTTCAAAATTTCAATGAGTTTAATTAGTACAAGTGTAAACTTGCTTGTTTACTTGCGCCTAGAAAATGTCCAATGCAATTGTGGGCAAAACATTGACAAATTACAATTTTTCTTGTAATCTTACGTAAGATTTGGAGGGGGGGGGGGTAATTGAAAATCTTACTGAATCTTACATGGGGGGAGGGAGGGGCCCAAAAAATCATGGAAATACCCTTACGTAATTTATGGATGCTCCCTAATGAAAAATTAATTGAATGAAGTGTAAACTATATCATCATTTTTATATAAAAGATTTCTTGTTGTGTTCCGGCTTGCTACTATAAATAGCCAAAAATGTACATTGGAAAAAGTCAGCTTTAGATAATATATTATTATATAAATATTTTTGAAGACGCTACACTTCAATTGAATTAAAACCTGGACAATTTCTTCAATAAAAATCGATAATATACCACTTTAAATGAGTGAATATTTGTAGGATTGAAAAGTTACATTTATAAAAACTTATGAATTTATAAATTCATGTATCTTGGAATATTCCATCCCTCAACACATATTGCGAATTTGAGCTGGGAAAATAAATTCTCTGATACAATTTAAATAACCTCTTCCTCTATTATTTTTAAAAGTTACAAGATTAATCAATGAATCAACCAGAATTAGTTTAAATTAATTTCTGTGTGAAACAAATTGTACTTTCTTATTTATTTTTGCAACTGGGTAACCGGTTTCGATGTTCGTCACCTTGTTTAGACCCAATTGTCAAATAATGATAAAATACTAAAAATATTCAAAATTTACAGTACGATTTACTAAAAATTATTGTTTTTAAATATTCTTTGTCTAATTGTCAACTTGTTACTCGATCGCTGTCTTTTTTATTTCATTTTTTCTACTAGAACTAGAATTGACAGCGAGTGACAAGTTGACATTTAGATAGAAATGGTTCAAAGCGATTTTAGTAAATCATCCTTCAATTTTGAATAATTTTATCATTATTCAACAAGTGAGCCTGAAGAAGATGTCGACCACCGAAACCGGTTGCCCGATCGCAACGTTGGAAAAAAAACTGGATATCCATTTAGCAATGCGCATACTTTTTAAGGAAAATATTATGATTATTATCCCTTCTTTGGAACAGTAATCACAATACCTACAAATACGAGTTATTTGAAGCTCCAAATGACAGTCGACATCAAAGATATTCAGATTACTGCAAGCTACCAATTTACTAAAGGACAGTTCCTAAACTTGTCGCTTCAAAGTTTTAGGTATTTAATACATCAAATGGGTATGAATAGAAGACAGAAGATACGATAAACATGATATGCATGAAGCTTGATTAGATGCTTGAATAACATTCAGAGAAGTTATATCTGTTTCCTGATTACCTTCTTTTTTACAATAAAGCTTTTAATCATTCGATTTCTGTGAAAGGGGTAAGCAACATTTTTCCGTATCAACTTTTTGTGTTATTCACAGAATTAAAGTAACAATACACATGCATGTTATTGATTATCGGAAAATTGAAAAAAGTATACAGGAACACAGGAAAATGTTTATGAAGTTGAGGAAATATCAATACGTAAAAATAGATGTTAATCTAAATTATAGTTTTATTCAAGTCTCTTTGGTATCTCGAATCATTTTAATATTTTAGTTCTTGATTTTAGTGTTATCGATTCTTACATAAACTTTAAACACTTTGAAATGTTTGAAGGGGTAGATAAATGAAATATTTTAACTGCAAATTGAAATAAGTGCATCTTAGATAGAAAAGAGGCACTCTCTTGAAACACTATCTCCATTACAGAATAATTAACTTTGTTTCTGAGAAGTTTACATCTTGATAGGACAGATCGGATTCAAGTTTATGCAGTAAAAGGATGTTCAAAATAAATATGCAGTTCTCTTAATGTCTCTTATACATATTGATTCCAAAACACTTCGCATTGGAATTGTCTGATTTTTTTTTAAATTTTTTTCGTGGTCATTTTAATGACAATCTTTCATATTATATGTGTTTATAAATATAAGTGTATGAATGCAATGCGCAGTAGATCTATTTTTTTTAATAAAAATTATTTCTCACTGTTAAAAGAAATGCAAAAGTAAGGACGATTCAAGGTACTTTCTCCTAATTTTTATTTTCAATATTTAAGGATAATAAAAAAATTAAATATTCAATATGAGTGCCGGTACTACCATCCATTTTGAATATGTAGTCGTGGAAAATTTTAAACGAATACTTGTGTCTTGATTCGTGACAACAAATATTTTATCATCAGAATCATATTCGAGAAATAAATATCAAAAAATTCCTTATACAAAAAATGGTTAATTTACGAACAATACCCATTATAAAAAAAACCAAAATACCTCGTTTTTTTCCTTAGAGGTAGCTTTTTAATAATGAATATTGTTCCTAAACTGAGCATTTTTTATAATTTTTTTTTCTATTTAATTCTTGAATAAGTTTCTAATGATCTTATACTGGAATATTGGTTGTCACTTTTACACTTGAAAAAATAGATGAAGAAGGTATGCAAAAAGAAAATATACGGAAAATAATAATTTCTCGGATATCTCATTCAAAGTGAGGATAAATCTTCGAATGTTTAAATGTTCCTTTAATTTTAAATCTCAATATAAATTTTAATCCCCAGCAACTCATCTCACTGAATTTTTTTTTGATAAAGTCGATAATAAAATAGTTTCCCATTTGACGCGAACTTCATGGGAAACAATGTATATGAAGAATGAAATTCTCTCTAAAATTAATCAATATTCATTTCAAATATATCTGAAACAAAATATTTTGATTGCTAAATGAACGAGCTATAACATTCCCACAATTGTAGTGAAGTATAGGTTCAGAATTTAATAATTATATTGCAGCTGGAATGCTGGTAATAACTGCAATTAAAATATGGAATAATGGCTGCTATTTGCAGAAGTGTAATGAATTCAAAGTAAAATTTAATTATAGACTAATTAATCGCAATATTACTACTTGAATTTATTTTAATCTGAACACAATTACAATATTTCTGAAGTGTGCTTTCGTATCATAATTAGCTACAGTTAGTCACAATTTGTTGGCGAAAATTTAGATCTAAGAGATTCAAACGCGATCCACGACATCGTTTCGTTTATCTAATTAAAAACTGATATAATTTGTAAATATTTGATTTGTGTTTTAGATGTTTCGTTCATAACTTTGGAAATCAATTATGTCTAATTGGAGTTGGAGTTTATTTTTTCATAAACAAATACGACAAAATGTACGTTTTCGAGATACAGAGCGTTGAGAATTGAACGTTTCAATAGTATACTTACTACTAGCAGTTTGTAGCTTGTAGTACAAGTGACGTAGCAGATGAATTTCCCTCCATAATGTAAACACTACAAAAGACCGTTCGATCTAGCAAGCGCCCGCGTACATCCGTAATATTCGCGCTATGTCTCTTTAGCGCAAGTGACGCCTACGATTAAAAAACTCGACACGCTGTTAACAATCTCAACTTTGTGTTGAAAATAAATTTCAATTACCATCTGTTTTCTTCATTTCCGCCCTATAATGCCTAACTTACCTGATATGGTAAACAACACGTTAAGTTTTACGATCGTCGTTGTACGTACATTAGACTACCGGGTACCCGATTACCCGGCAAATTCATTACCCGTCCCATCTCTAATACAGGCGCCTGTTGCACTTGTTACAAATCACCGCATGATTTCTTTCACTTATAATCCTATACTTCAAATCCTTTACGACATGTTACCGAATGAAGTATGACGAGGTAAAGGGATACACCATGAGTTTGTCTGTACTAACTTTTGAATGAATTACGTCAGCACAAAGATCCACTGGACCGAAAGTAGTTTTGCTACATTTCATTTTTTATCGTCTATTTAGAAAATACTTAAGCTATTGTGTTTTTTTTTTGTTGAAATCATCGTTCTCAAATTATATTACTCGAGAAAAGCAGTAAAATTTAATTTCCAGAGCTATACGGCCATGATTGTAAGGACAGATCGATAACAGTCGCACCAGTCGTGTTGTCGGTGTTTGATTTTTGGTAGGGCATGTGGTTAATTCTAACAAATAAACAAAATTAGTTACACTTTCATAGCTTGAAGATGATAGGAATAAATACGTCATTAATCAATATTTCGAATGTAACACGTTGTATAATAAAACTCATTTTAAATCCGTGATGTATTTCAAGTTGCTCTACTCAGAAATTGTATTAAAGTAACCGCTTTCAAGGTATTATCAAATTTATCAAAATCATCAAATCCAATAACATTACTTTAATTTTTTCTATCGTCAAAGGACAAAAAGACTTCAAACCAAAACGCGAGGAGTTTTTGATCAACACAAGACATCTGAAAATATGTTCAAATAGCGCGTCTTTATAGGTTATGAACGAAACATCTGAAACACCCTATTTACGAGGACGTATCAAATATTAACTCAAATTTTCTTCTCAATGGTTCGTAGATCAAGTGAGCAACACAACTTTTTGATATATGTCGGGCTGGAATGTCAACTGGAAGAAGATGAAACGGTTCGGCTCGTCAGAGAAGATTGGTTGTTAGTAGCATCATGTCTGAGCAAGAGATGCACACGTCCGTTGAAGAACGCAATATTATCAAATCTTAGTAACGACAGGGCGTAAAATTTACAAAAATTTTGCGTCGATTGACAGTATAGTTTAGAGAGAAAACGCTTCCAAGAACCTAAATTCACGAATGGTTTAAAAAATTTTTCCAATAGTCATAAATCAGTTCAAAATACAACTCATGCGCGCAGACTACGGACAAGCACCAATGATATGGATAGTTTTGCGATCCATGAGATGATAGAAGAAAACCGCCGTCTAACAAATTGGAAAATTGCTACACAAATTGAAATATTATACGGGAGTGCTCAATCAATAAATTCAGATAATTTGTCTTACCAAAAAGTATCGGCAAGATATGTTCTTGGTCTCTTGACGGAAGGATCAGAAAGCAAACCGACTTGCCGTTCGTGAAATATTTTTGGTACGATATTGAACAGACAGGGGTGATTTCTTGACGCATATTGTCAGTTGTGATGAGACGTGGGTGCATCATTACACCCCGGAGTCTAAGCAGGTAAGATTGGGATGGTAAAAACCTGGAGAAGTAGCGCCACGGAAAGTCAAGACTTGTCTTTCTGCGGGGAAAACCCTTGCAATGATTTTTTTTGGGATTGCATAGGCATACTATTCGTTGATTTTATCCATGAACGACGTACAGTTCATGCTGCATACTACTACCAACTGCTTGGTGAAGTGAAACTGACATATCGACGAAATAGCGTGGCATGCCCATTCGAAGTGCGAGTCTGCTTCATAACAATACTTGGTTACGGACATCTGTATTGATCCAAGAAAAAATGATCAAAATTTATTACGAAAGATTGGAACTTCTGCTCTACAGACCAGGGGGTCTATTCTCGACGTTTGTCAACTGAATGTCGATCATTTCAATGCTATTTTGTAGTTGATAAATGTCAAATAATCATTTGTATTTGAGTTCAAATGATGGTATCCATTCTCGAGATTGTCAATCGCCGTTTGGCGACTCGGAATAGGCAGTTATCATCTAGAAAAATAACTTTTACTTGATTGATAATTAGTCGACAAACGTCGAGAATAGACCCCCTGATCTATCGCCGTGTGACTATAATATGTTTGGCCCACTCAAAGAAGAACTGGAAGGTCATTACTTTGAAAAATAACGATGGTGGTTTTCTTTTGATGCCGGAAATGAAAAACTTTGGAATCAATGGGAAAAAACTGTATATTGGGTGGATCAAATAAAGCGACCACTATCTATATTTTTAAAACTAAGCAAAATCTTCAAAATCAAATATATGCTACTCCCAGGGTTCCTAGGGGGACATTCAAGTTAAATATTTACAATATGGACGCACTTCCGGTTTGACCGGAAGTGACATCATCTTTCTTATTTGAATATGGAAAGTCATATAATCGGCACATATTTGGATTCCTCTTGAAATTATCTTTGCAACGATGCCAAATTCTCTAGTCTTGACCCCACCGTCATGCGCTATTCATTTTTTTTCTAAAAATTCTGGATAATGGAAGAGTTTAGACAAAAATTCAAACACAGTAAAAGAATAATATTCTAAAGAAAAAATTTTTGCCAATTTATTCACAAGGTGTCGCAGAAGGAAATATTAAAAATTATTTTTCAATCATTATCATGGCCTTCTAGTTAAGTAATATTCAATTTGCCGATTTTCATTTGTTCATAACTCAAGTTTTTCAAACGGAACATGATTTTTTTTTTCTATTCTTATGAAACTTTCAATTCTCTACAACTTTTATCAAACATGTTCTATACGTAACTTGAACCGTTTTGGAGATAAAAAATGAAATAGCTATTTTGGACTACAACTGTTTGTTTTGTTTGTTTTCAATAATGAACATTATTATTATTATTATCCTAAAATTTTCTACAATAACGTACTGAAGTTTTATGTGTGCAGTAATCAACATTTTTCCAAGAAAATAGATGTTATATTGGAAAAAAAATTATGAAACCGATACTAACGTTTACACAGAAGTTACTAGAAAAATCCAAGTATGCGTCTGTCTTCAAATTTATAACAATTTGTTGAACTTTGTTATTCGCATCGAAATCACTTTTCAACACTTCTCTTGGTATTTTTGGATGTTATTTATTGTTTCGTTGTATTCATAGTTCTAAGTTTTCGTAAGTTACGTTGAAATTCTGATACACGGGTGCATTGATTTCTATTGTTTTATTCTTCGCATTATCGCGGAAAATAAAATTTGGAATAGCAATTGTCAATTTCTGTACACGTAGAGATTTATTACATTATTCGTGGAAAATATTCAGATAATAATGCTGATATTGATAATAATAATGTTCATTATTGAAAAATTCATAATCTAAAATAGTTATTTCATTTATTATCTCGAAAACGGTTCAAGTTACGTATAGAGCATGTTTGATAAAAGTTGTAGAGAATTGAAAGTTGTATAAGATAGAATAGAAAAAAATATCATGTTCCATTTGGAAAACTTGAGTTATGAACAAATGAAAATCGGCTAATTGAATATTTTTTAACTAGAAGGCCATGATAATAATTGAAAAATAATTTTCAATATTTCCTTCTTTATAAAAAAAAATGAAGAGCGCATGACTGGTGGGGTCGAAACTAGAGAATTTGGCATCGTTGTAAAGATAATTTTAACAAGGAAGATGATGCCACTTCTGGTCAAACCGGAAGTACGTCCATATTGAAAATATTATAGTTGAATGTCCCCCTAGGAACCCTGGAAGTGGCATAAATTTGATTTTGGATATTTTGCTTAGCTTCAAAGATATAGATAGTGGTCGCTTTATTTGTTCCACCCGATATAATGAAGCAGGTTATACAGTGAAATAAATTGTATTCAAGTGTTCATTTACTGTACCAATAAATGATCCCAATAAAAGTTCGGTTCATATTTGATTCACACTCATATGTATGCCATTTTGTTTCTCCATTATTCTTAGTGCCTACTAATTTTAATAAATTGAGAGTAGCATACAATATGGTTATTAAGTGTTGACCTTCAGGTTTAATAACCAAATACCTCGACAAACCGACGATTCATAAGAATGCTTAGATTAAAGGTTTTGTACCGAAGAATTATCCAAAGATCAAAGTTCACGGAAGAAATTTCAGATTATTACCAGCGACTAAGTTAGTAGGGAAGGAACATATTAAAGACTGTGAATTTACGACTTGAAGTTTCAAATACTGAACGCGTCGTGAATGCAAAAGAACCGGTGCAGTTAATTTCATATGGTCGTTCGGGATGCGAACAGTATCGTCACTTATCTATCGAATTTTCGCATGAATCTAGTGAATATACCTTTTTCTACGATTGACATACACAGTGGATATTTTTATACGCAGTATACTACATTCTAATATACATTGCTAATTAGTTTGTTTCCCACAGAATTGACTTGGAACATGAAGTTCCTAGGAAATTATAATATTCTGGCATTTGCTTGAAAAGTTTTCTTTCCTATCGGTCGTTAAATCAAAGTATCATGTACAGTTCTCTGTCTGTGAAGTTGCGCATTCTAATTCTTTGCCAAGCAACGCCAAAGTTTCTTTTCGCGAGCCTAGGTTGGGAGAGTATAATTTCCAAAATACTCTGGGCTACGTAACTATGGTTATAACAATACTGAAGTAAATGGTGAGTTAATATATCATATATGAGCTAAAAAACCCGCATTATGTTGAGTGGAGAAAAAAGTGCAAAACTCGTAAGAGAAATACTTTCCTGGATTCATGCCGTACACGTCAAGGAAGGTGATGTTTTTTTCTAACACGTACAGAATGTCCTATTTTTTTTCAAATGTATATTTCTTATGTGTTCTTATTTAATTCATTCCACTGTTGAAGTTTGAAGTCGTAATTTTCTCATAAAAAAGTTCCATTCGCATCTACTTGAATATTCAACGCATGTTTGGGATTATTTAGAAAAAAGTCTAAAAAGTATAAAAAATTAGTAGGGATAAGAGAATTAATAATTTGAATACGAGAGCTGCATAAATATCATGATATCGAAAAGTTTATTTAAATAATGTAAAATTCAATTTCAATTTATAGCCTGTTCAGGTGCAACTGGAAATAATTAGAAGTTTTGGATATTTCATTTTAGAGGATAAAATCTAATTAAATTCAATGTCAAAGGCAAAAAGTACAATGTTGTGTAATACCAAATACGTTAAAATAACTATCACAGAGAATGTTGGTAGTTACAGACAATGGGTTAAGTTTTCTCACTAAATGTTGTCGTCCTTAAAATACATCCTTATCTTCCAATGTACGTGGATACGGAAGGAAAACGGTAATTAACTTTGTTTGCGAGACGCCGGGATCTTGATAACTAATGTAGGATTTAAACTTTTCACGAGTACTTTCAATATTGAAGTCAGATCTTGCAGGAATTTTAATGACTTTGAATTCTCTCAAATTTATAATGATCACTCCAATAAAATACACACTGGTTTTTTAATGAGTGGTGAACTTGGAATATATCTCAATTTTTCTCCACGTTATTATGCAGAACTTCCATTCACATGAAGTCAAACAGTGCGTATTCAATTCATGAATGTTTTGAATTGCATACAATAAACTATCTTTTTACTTTGGAAACTATCAGCTTCCTCGATTAAAATGTACGTTATTTTAAACTACTGAATTGAAATACTATTCCTCAGATCAAATGCTCGTGCTGCAAATTACGGTCTCATGGTAAATTGACATCATTTCTACACTTCTGTAAAATCTACTGTAATTAACCCAGGTTGCTATTTTTATTTTGGGAATGTACACCCGTAAAGTTGTCAGGACAGATCAAATATCTGGCAATTTTAGATTGACATTTCCAAACGTGAAGGTACTTAAAACGTTTTTAGTACAAGCAATAATTTCATTGTTGAGAGTGACTGGAAAATTTTACCTATATGCAATTAAATTGTGAACATTTTCGTGTGATTGTTTTTTACTACTGTGGACGTGGATTATCCAATCAGCAGTGCATTGATGGTCTCGAATGAACCTTTGGTGATGTAGCGTTATCAAAGTATGCCACAAAACGTTAATGCTGGGCGCAAATTGATATTGCAAGATTTATCGGGAGATTGATATTTTATGACAATATCGTTTCGTTGAATTCCATGTAATTTGACATTCGCATTCCCTCAAAAAATAGATCGTGCCAATTGGTGCGAAGAAATGATCAAATCTTCAACTGAGGTGCTTCAAATGCTGTTCATAATATCTACAAAAGTTGCTAATCTTAAACCCATACATATGATATCAATTGAAACATGAATATCCTGCATGAGTCTTCTAACAAGAGTCAAATTCAACAATAGTTATTTGAGCACAAAGCACTTCGAGGCAAATCATCGCCTGTTTCTTCATAACAGCTGGACATGTAGCTAACTGTACCATTGCATCATTAAAAAATAATTCTTGAGTCACGATATTGGGGTGCGGACTAATTTAAGATGATTAAAACACCAGCCTCGCTAACGTTTCGACATTATTTTGGATAACAAAAATCTTCCTCAGAGCTAAGCTAGACAAATCATGGTGTTCAGATACATAAATGATCGTCGTTCCGACACAACGCAGCAAAAGAAGCATCAATTCTTGAAAAATTTTCTTTCTCCTTCTTGGAATTCTGAATCGAAAAAAGGAGCGGGTGGCAACGAAGACTCATTCTTCAGCAAGACCATTTCCATATAAGTGTGAGAATTTTTGCATACGCAAGATTTATGAATACAACACAAAAGATCCTCAATTTTACATCGCTCTAAAATACTAATTTTCCTTTCAACCTGGCTCGATTTAGTTGAAACTTGGAAATTTCCATCAATTTTCAAAACGATATTAAAATCAAGAATAGAGAACTTGCATGGCATCAAATTTCATGTTGAATAAAATTTGATAATTCTTATTAACCTGTAATATAGGGGAAAGTAGTAGTAGTACTTTTGCTGAAACCACTAACGTTATTTAATCGATTGTATTGGTTATTCATTGGTCCGGACACCCCCCCGCCACAGTCAAATTGTAATGGCGGCGTGAACGATAGATCAATTTTGACGAG
>JAUIMX010000720.1:0-11094 GCA_033557805.1 Phaenonotum sp. SLE1380 | reverse complement strand
TTTGACATTTGCTAAGCAAAAATTTTTACTTAAGACAAAATTTTGTCTTAACTAGTTTGGTGGAACCGGCCATTAGTCACCAATAATTGTTACCCCATAGATTGGCACAGTGCAAGACAGCTAGTTAGTAAGAGTAGGGATAAGTTTACCTTTTAAGTGAAATATAGGACAGTCTTGGAAGAAGTTAGTTTTGTAGACAGGATGTTACCCATTGACTTGTGAGTAAATTTCAGTTTATTTTATTAAATATTTTTACACGTTTTTTAGGAAGTACCCAGTGTTATTGAATCTTACCCTCGCATAACTAACAAAAATGACCCAGTCGACGACGAGGTCGCGACAATAATTTTGAATGAAAACTAAAAGTTCTGCTAAAACTATAATCACTTGAAATAGATTATGTGACAACTCTCCGAAGTATTATTTTCGATTAATTTTACGAGAATTTTGCATACATATTATGCTCAGTTATGTATTCCTAATGTGAAATTTACCAATTGCTATTATCTTAGATTAAGAAAGAAAGGGGATGCGTAAAAATGAACTAGCGCATGAGGTTTGAAATATGTAAATAAATTCAATTTGAACCAAAGTTTTATTTTCCTAAGAGCTGTGTCTAGTGTTATACTGGCGAAAAATTGTTCTGCATGACGTTGAAAAATCAAACCCGGCGTCACTGGAACAAACGTCAGTTCTTTAAATCATTAAAAATTGTAGAAAAAAAACGAAAATATACCTTTTTGTTGAATCAGAAAAGTAGGTAGGAGCTTATTCCACTAATATACACAACCTTTTTTCTGATTTGCAGGATTATCATCAGAGAAATTTAATTTGAGTTGCCGCAAGCATGGTACGTGTAATAAAAGCTATCTGCGAAAAGATATTCCAAATTAGCACCTTTCCATGTGACTTCCATTCTTAAAACCACAACACATTCCCATTTTTATACAATAACGTATGAAAAAATAACTTAAATCAACAAAATTTTACAATTCTAAACTTGACTTCAAGTTTTTAACGTTTGTTTTGCCCCAGCAAGATGGCCGCCAAATCTATTTTTTTGCTTCAAAACCTACTCACACTCAAACCCTGTGTTACGCATCCTCTCTCTTTCCTAAACTAAGGCTATTATAATTTCTATTCACCTCAGGCTGTATATTGCAACTTTGGACAGATGAAATAGAAATATATCAAGTTGAACATAATCTTGTTTAGATTATGTGATTTGTTTACTATTTCTGAAAAAAAATTGAAATGTTGTTGACTCTAGCATCGAATATTCAGAAAATAAATTTGAGATGTAAACATTTGAACCATCTCGCATCAGTTCGACAAGAACTCTCTTCAAACGTTCCAGTCTACCTCCCACAAAAACCAATAAAAACCGATGGCCTAAAAACATGTTTACTGTTATCCCAACAGAAAGTAATATCGCAAATAATAATTCGTAGCATTTGCGGGCTGTCAGTTGACATATTCCAAGCAATAACTCCGACAAACAGGGTAAATAAATCAGAAACATTATCTGCGGAACCAACAAAATTAAACAACTTTATGAAGCAGTGAACTTTAATATCAACCCCCGCTGGAAAAATTTGATTTATTTTGCGGAAATTCGCCCGAATTTAAATTAATCCTTTCGGATAATTCGCCGGGACCGCGATTAAACTTCGGCAACTTCAGACCGGCTCAAATTTATGGATGGCTTAGATCTAACTGATTAAGAAACGATTTCATCTATTCATATTTGCTGGTAGTATAAGATGTTGTTTAAGTCTTGAGAAATGTGGGTTATAGCAATCATTCAACGAGGAGAGGATTTCCTCAGTAGTAAACAGGAACGAGGGATGAGCATATCTAAATTTGTTTATATTTTACCAAGATTAATTTAGTGTCCGGCACTCGAAGTGTAACCAACTTTAGACCGTTGTCGCAGCTATCACATTGACAATAGCTATCAATCAATTTGCTAAGTGACAGTTCTAAGCATTATTCACAAGCGTGCAAAAGCATTTTACCGAAAGTATTGCTTTATGTTTAACTGGAAAATCACAACCAGCGATTGTTCGTGAGCTCACACACCTCGATGTGAATGAAATTTTTGCTTATCGCACCATAAATCGCTACAATGATATTAGTAACATAGCAAAACGCCATGGAGGTGGTAGTCAAGTGACTGCAACGTCACCTGACATAACTCGAAGCGTGAAGAAGATACTTCAGTGAAATTCACGACGAAGTACCAATCAAATAGCAAAAGAACTTGAAATATTCGATCGCAGCAACCAAAGCATACTAAAAAATGACCTCAAGGTCAAGCCTTACCTGTACCAAAAGGCGCATGATCTTGCACCGAAGTAGCAACAAGTTAGACTTGAAAGCGCGAAGGAGTTGCTTCGCTTGGCCGAAAGCGGTAAATTTTCGAACATCGTGGTTTTGGACGGGAAAAATTTCCCAATTGAATAATTTGGGGTTTACTTTATCGAATGTTCATACGAGAACATGAGCCATCGATTGGTCAACATTAAGCAGCACCCACAACAAATAATGGTTTGAGCCTGGCTTCAAAGTGAATGCGACATATTATCGGGAAAGTATTCTAGAGGCTGCTTTGAAGCCGTGAGCAGACAAACATTTTGATTCCAGACCATGGACTTATCAACAAGACTCAGCACTGTGTCACAAAGCGCGAGGGAACCCAGAATGGCTGAAAAACAACGTTTGGAAGTTCATTTAGACCACACAATGACTTTTGAATTCCCCAGTTGCAAATCCAATGGATTATTCTTGCTGGGCTATTTTGGAGAGCAAGGTCCTAGCTAAAAAATACACTAGCCTCGAGACGTTGAAGGAGGTCATTATCGGTGAAAAGGGGGCAAGTCACATTCGGACAGTTTGCTATTTTCTTTTATACCATCTCAAAGCCAAAGTCAAGAGGCAAAAGGTGGACATATCGAGCGAAAATAAATTGATTCTGAATTTATGATTATTTTCACACATTTTGTACTTTGAAATAAATAAAGCTCATTTTTCAACCCGAATTTATAGCCTTCTGAATAGGTTACATTTCGAGTGCCCGACCCTGTACAGTGGACTCCGTTAGATGTGATCCCGGTTAATGTTATCACTCGCTTATTGTTATCAATTTTGCCTCCTATACTGACCAATGTAAATTTTTCTGGTTATTGTGATCAAATTTTAGATAATCTTATCATTTTTGCCTGAGTTTTTCTTAAGATTCTCAGTGTGCGAAAGTCCGTTGATAGTTAATACAAATGTTCTTCGCTAGAAAAAAATCAAATTAATTGTTTTTGTCGGGACGATAGGATGCAATACATTTTAATCCAGTATGACTATTTATAAGAAATATGTTTCTAGTCGAAAAACAATTCTTTGTTTCTTTCACAGTGCATCTACTGTGCGGGAGCTAGGCATAATGAGCAAACAAATAAAAAAAGATTTGGTTGTGTAATTTTAGTTTTAAACTAAGTTTGGAGAAGACGCACACGTAAAATGTTCACAAAATAGTTTTCGTGAAAAAATAGCGATTTTAGAAAAATCTGATAAATTACCAAAAATGAGTCATGGGAATGCAATGGCACCGTTAAAAATATCCCATCCATTGTTATTGTTTTTTTTTAATTTGCAGAATATTAAATAACTGAAACATATTTTGGAATCAATATTTTATTGAAATAAAATTTATGTGCCATTATCTCAACACTATAATATTAACAATCTAACATCTCAATTTTGTCATTTTCGAATAATGTTATCATCCGCTTATTATTATCGAAATCGTCAAGTCCCAATGCAACAACATTAAGTGGGGTCTACTGTATCACAGTTTGAATCAGATTTTTCATTTCATGTTTTGCCAATAAAGATTTTCCAAATTTGGTGATTCTTTTTCGTAAATATTATCGAATTGTTGAATGTTCGTTTCGCTAATATCAGAATCGTTGCCCTGATCAGCTTGCCCAGAACAACAAATTGTAACGAAGCTTACGAAGAATTGCGCCAAAAATGGGATATTTACGACGACTCGAGAACGAATTCGACCAATAAACGGTACCAAAGGCATGAGAAGCTTCGCTAAGAAATGCCACTTCATCAACGACTGAAAAAAATCACGAGTTTATGTTGTTTCTTGTTTCTATTGATTTTATCACATCAACTTTCTAGTGAGTATTTTGCATGATTTTTGAAGTATATGTCAATTGAAAGTACTGATCCAAACTTGAATAATGCTATATGGAAAAGCCATTTCCGAACCTCGTAAGATTGAAAATTTTGCGATTAAAATTTGAATTTTTCTAAGGTGTCTAAAACGAAAGCACGAGTTCATGGAATGAAGTTAGCTTTTCGGAAAACACGGGGTAGCTTATGCAACCAGCCGCGCCAAAAGATGTCGAAATTAGTAAAGAATGGCTTGGAGCAGTAAGAAGGAACGTATCCACTATAACCTCAAAATCGTCGATGTTCTGTTGCGAAACTATTGACGGAAATTAAAATACTCAAAAACAATAACTGAATTACAAACAACAACAAAAATTACATACAAATTGAGAAAACACATGAAAATAAGGATGAAAAACTTCAGCAGTAAAACTTTGACAGAAAGAGATTAGGAGATTGAACGCAACGTATTTTGGTGAAACATGACTACCATGAACTATATTAACTCCTTGAAATCATGGCGATAGTTCCGTTTCAGATCATTACAAGGCCTTGTTCCAACCGACGGTTTCGGGCTTGCCCTAGGCCAAAAACTGGCGGTTAATTTGAAATTCTCAATCAAAGGTAAGGCACAATCCCTCTGATTGGAGAATTTCAAATTAACCGCCAGTTTTTGGCCCAGGACAAGCCCGAAACCGTCGGTTGGAACAAACTTGAAATAACGGGAATTTTGTTAATTAATAGCAATAAAGAGAAAAGAAATTTTGATATGAAATATATACCAAATTAACAGGTATTGATCGTAGTATAAGTTGATATCAAACTTTTTGATATTGAAAATTCACTCGAAATCTTCATTCTTGTTGTCGTTAGCTCTGCGAATTAATATTTTCATTATTTTGACGTCAATCATCTAACAAAAATTTTGTATTTTTCAAAATATTTTCAGAAAAAACTGACACCTGAATAGTCTAAGAGGGCTATTCTGGTGTGTCTTTAAAATACAGATTGTTATGACATGAAGATTGTTATCAACTGTCAAAAATAAAGATTGTTACGAGGGAGTGCATTCAGATTAGCAATCTTTATGACACTGTTATGGATACAGATTGTTATTCACTTTAATCAGCTAACTTCATGCATATCTTGACACGACCAAGTTGACATTTGTCAAATGAAGGGATTTTAAATTTTAATAGGTAGCAGTTTCAAGTTTGGCCAAATGTTGAAAATATGTTGGTTACAATAGCTGGAAATATTACAAGAACTCCCTAGAAAGTACTAAACAATGGAAGGAATAAATATTTATAGTAAAAATTTGTACAAATTTTTGAAAATATGTAGATACCTACAGAAAAAGGGTTGTACTTCATAGTGAAAGAATCATGCTGTGAAACCCTTTTCTCGCTATGTGCGTCAAATAAAAATTGAAATTTTGTGGTTGCTTTTATTTCCACACTTTTCTAAGAGAATATTGTGTGGGTTGCTTGTTGCTCATCTTTTTAGTCTATTTTGATGCAGATTAACTAGTTCGAAAATATGTAGATTATTATAACTGCTGAAAGAAGGGGTGTCTCGCGTCTTGCATAGTGAAAGAACCATGCTGTGAAGACCTTCTTTCACTAGCATTAAAAAAAATCAAATTTTGTGGTAGCTCTTAATTATCACACCCTTCTATGGAAATGTGGTGTGGGTTGCTTATTGCTTATATGCACCTGCCTCTAACATGACATCTGCTTCTTGCCAACCTAATGCTACCAACTTAATACTATATATGCATCAATTAAAAAATAATAAGAACAAAGCGTTTTATAACCATAAAAAAACTGCATAAAAATTGTTATCAGTTGTCAAAAATAAAGATTGTTACGAAAATGTGTATTCTGATCAGCAATCTTCATGAATACAGATTGTTATTCAAACTATTTGTGAACAATCCTTTATGCCCGATTTCTGAAACGGATTATAAGTTATGGAACTGCAGTTGTCATAGTTACCATTGAAAAGCTTGAATTTTATTGGTTTATACCTTATATTTTCTATCATTTCTATGGTATTTGTTGAAATATAGCTTATATTTCGTTTCAGAAATTGGGCATTAATCAGGTAACTTCATGCATATCTAGACACGACCTAGTTGACATTTATCAAACGGAGGGATTTTAATAGATTGCAAAATTAACCATTCAATTTTTAATTTTGACCAAATGTTGAAAAACATATTGGTTGCAATAGTTGGGAAGATTATAAGAACTCCCTGGAGAGTACAAAACATGAAAGAAGTAGATATTTATAATTTGATGTGACCATCTAACGTCCGTTTTCATTTGCATTCAAATTTGTCGAAATGTTCGAAAATATTTAGATTTAAAACTGCTGAAAAAGAGGTGTCTTGCATAGTGAAAGAACCATGCTGTTAAACTCTTTTCTCCCTATGTGGCATGAAACAAAATTTTGTGGTTCCTTCTATTACCACACCCTCCTACGAAAATATGGTGCTTACATTTTTACATTATTTTTGGAAAATCAGTTCAGCTGTGGAAACCAAATAATGAAGGAATTATATAAAAATGATCCCAAAACACCACTAAAATGCTGTACCGAACTCCATGTTGAGTACTTGCTGAACAAAAAGTGCAGGAATGCATATTTCACACCTGCCCAGGAAGAAATTGGCTGAAAAAACTTTTGCGAAAAATTTAATTTTATTAATCAGTTTTTACACAATCTGTTAGGATATCGGAAGATATTGGTAAATTGTGTATCAGGGATCCCAAAAGGACCGCTCATGTCTCGCAACTGCATGAATTTTCTCCATTTATTGAATGCACTGATACTTTTTGATATGCTAACAAGACCACGTAACCTGTCTTTATAATAACAATCTGTATCTGTATAACAATTGTTAAGCATAACAAGATTTTTGTCTTCTGAATACCTTTTTTTCTTGTAACAATTGTTATCAGTTCAATGCAATCTTTATTTTGACATAAATATTCACCAGAATGTCATTTGCCTCATGACAGTTGTTATGAGTTCATAACAACCCTTTTGACTTACAGATTTATCAGAATGCCATTTTTCTCATAACAATCTTTATTTTGACAATGTGCTGACATGAAAATTCACCAGAATGGCATTTTTCTCATAACAATTGTCATGAGTTCATAACAATCTTTATTTTGACATAAAGATTCACCAGAATAGCCCTCTAAATCTCCTGAATGAAAATTATACAATGAATAAATTTAAGTGATTTTTCCAGAAATCAGTAAGAAAAGATGATAAATCTCAATTGTAGACATTTTATTTGGTGTCGATCTTCAAGACCTGAACAATTTTTCATGAATAACTCAAAAAATTAAAGTTTTATGGGAAAAATTACTCCTATCATAATTGGAGTTCGAAACTTTTTTGTTATGTTGAATGTAACGTTTCATACTATACGACTATCCAACATCAAATGACGGATAAATTACCGATTTTTCACGAAAAATTATCATCATCTATTTTGAAGATCTCTATTATACCTTTAAAATGGGCTATAATAGAAGTTCGTAGCATGAAAACGAAAGGAATTGTGACAGAAATAAGTTGAGTCGTTAAGTTTTTGAAATTTTAGCTTTAACGATAACTCGACTCTTTTCGAGATATTTCATTCATTCAAATATGATTTTGTGAAGAGTTTATTAAGCTATGAGATCATGTAAATCATAATATTTCTAGAGCTCCACGTCAAGAGAGTTTAAGGGTTGAAGGGCCACAAAAGGCACCCTTTGTATGCAGCTGAAATATTCAAATCATCATATCTCATTCAATTTTTGAGCTACATAAATTTAAAAAATCAAAAAATTTAGCAAAAAAGCTACATTTTTGTTGAAAACAGTTTTCCGTTAACGCATTATTTTTGTGTTATTTCGAAAAAGCTTTTTTCCAACTGCTTCCTTCAAAATGTGAGTTTTTAAAGTCATTGAAACTTCTGGAATGCATTTTTAGGACATAAAATATACCTCCATTTATATCCCAAAATTTTCCAATTTTGCCGCTTATGGCACTAATTCTATTAGTTATTCTTTTTTTTTTCAATAATTTTGACGGGTCAATTTATTTTTGTCTCTTTTATTTTCCATGCTATGAGTTTTGTCAAAGCTCATTATAAAAGTGAATGATTATTTTTTCGGAAAAATCTTTAGTTTTTCCGTTATTTGATATTAAAATCTTGAATGAATTCTCGACAAAAAAAATTACCTACAATGAGTCATGAGTCGCTTGGTATAAGACATACGATCACACAAAACTAAGAACTTTTCTAGTCTTTTCATAACTTTAATTTTTATGGAGATGATTTTTCCACAAAAGATTGAATATTTGAGTTATCCTTCGAAAATATCAGAAATACGTGATTTCTTGAGATTTTTAATTGCGAATAACTCAGAAACTACTGCAAAAAATAAGTCGATATTTCCATTCACGGGATTATTTTGGATTTTCAAATTTCTACCCCCGGGAGAAGATGGCATTCACTCTCAGGGGAAAAGCGCATACGGTACTAAGTCGAATATGTTATTTGTATCATTTTAGAAGTAACGTGAAAATTTCAAATCAATCGCAATCGATGCAGTCTTAAAGATTTAGATCTAATTCACACCTCGCAAATACTGTCAAATACTGCCCATACTAATAACTAAAATTTTAGGAAATATATGTGGCGGGAAACAAAATATCGCTCAAGAAGGAATTTTTCAAGCATAACAACTATATAATTGTCATATTTTAGAATTCCAAACAAACGTCAAACGAATCCTATTTGAAAATTAAGATATTGCATACTTAAATAGAACTAGAGAATATTTTCGAGGGAAAGAAACTTATTGAGAATTGTAAAAAGTAGGGGAAATCAAGGCACTTCGTGACTTCCAAACAAGTCAAGATAAAGCGATGTACTTTCCAGTGTTTTACTATTCTCCAAAACTAAACTTACCTTATCCACGTAAGGCATTTCTGACCTTAGTAGTCAGTAAATAAGATAAACAACCTATAACGGACAAGTTCAAATCAACCTTGTTCGTGAAGAGTGAAAATGCTGATACTACTCTATTGACTAATAATGAAAAACTCGTATTGTTTCGTAAGGCATCGCATGTCGCAAATCCTAACGCTTCAGGGTTTGGAAAATAATTTCATATATTAATATTTGCTAACAGTATAGAATATTGTTGAGGTCTCGACAAATCTCGGCTGAAGCAATCATTCAACGAAGAAGGGGTGCCTTGAGGGCTTGTCTTGAGGCTGAAGCTGAAGCGGGTTGCAATTATCAATTTATTTCAATTCCGTGATCCGTGGAGATTTCGCCCGATTGAATTATAGAAGAAAAACTGGCTGCCTATGCTACACACATCCAAATGTTTCACGTAACAATCTGTATTCTGCCTTCCCATACTCAATAATTCAGATGGCAAATACTTCGCAAATTGTAATTTTAGAAATTGGATCTTGACTAAGGGTGAATGTGAATGACACTAACTTGAACTGTAATGGGTTTCGCTTAGATCGAGCTCGCGTACTCCTAGATTTTGCTTCCATGTTCTGATTTATCTTGGCTTTGCGCTGGGAAATAGATTTCTACAGGAAAATTTAATTGAATATTCAATTTCACATGTAGAAGTAGCATGACAAATTCTGTTTAAGTTTTGACATAGAGCTGAAAAATTTCAATTTACATGACAGAGATAAACATATATCATCTGTTCTTGGGCAAAGTGGCGTAAGCACCAATTTTCACAACATTCATGTTAATAAGCCCAAAAAATACAAATTACTCGAAATATTGACCATCGTAACCACCATTCACAGTTGGAATAGCGTAAGTATATAAAAAATATTAGGGTAGGATCTTTAACTGTTTGTAATTTTTACATTAATAACTTTGACTTTCTAATAATGCCTTTTTTGGATAGTAGGATAATGAAATTCCATAATTACATTTGCAAAATCACGAACTCTTAGTTAGTGTTTTTTCTGGGTATGTCGATTTTTCTTAATGACAATAATATTTATTTTGCCATCAAAGGAAAAATATGTACATGGCAAGTGTAAAAAATTAGTTTAAATCATAATAAATACCATGGAAAAAAAACGAAATATATACAAAGATGCTCAAACTGTCTAACGTCAAAATATATCAAAATTTATACCAATGGACAAACTGGTAAAACATTCAGAGAAAAGAAAAGAAATACATATAAAAATGCACAAACGCCAAAAACATGTTAAAATCTAAAATTTCGCAAGCATATACTCCTCCAGTGTATAATTTAGTTATTTGCAAGAGCAATGTTTTCACTTCTGCGGGAAAATCACTGACACTCATTAATTTAATGTTATCTGGCAGTTTACTCTAAAGTTTAATATGCCTGCAAGTCGATCCTTGCTGCGTTGCCTTATTTCTGTCGAAAGGTGTCACCAATAAATGTCCGTTTCTTGTGTCATGTATAATGATCCTCTGCATGTATACGATAACTATCACAATTCTTGTGAACATACTTCACGTTGGTAAGTATACAGGATGATCCGAAAATGTGGTCATGTCATGTCATGTGGTTTATAGGGGTGATTTCTCGTCCTAAAATAACATAAATTATCTCTATGAACATATCGGGTGAGGCAAATATAGTGGTAACTAAATTTATATGGAAAACAGTTCAACTAATCCGAATTCCAATTTATGCACTCCACTTAGCTCTAAGGGGCAACTTAAATTAAAATATTTTCAGATAACATGCACTTCCGGTCTAACCGTAAGTTGAGCCATCTTTCTTATTTAGATAGGGAAAGTTACATGAGTGGCACATATTTGGATTCCTCATGAAAATACCTTTCCAACCAACTAAAAATGTCCGCTCTATGCTAAAGAAT
>JAUIMX010000071.1:0-16941 GCA_033557805.1 Phaenonotum sp. SLE1380 | reverse complement strand
GGCGACACATGAGAAAATGGCGGCGGCCTCAGAAAATGCGGACACGAAAATCAACGGTGCCGGCAGTTACTGTCCGTCCTCGGTATTCTCTGGCGCTACACTGTTTCAAAGATGGAGTCTTGGAACTGGTTTTTGCTGAATAGTTTTAAAACGGCTTGATGTAATTGCATGCTATTTTGCACATGAACTACTGTTGATAAATAGCACTATTTGTTATACATAATCCAAGAAAAATTTGAATCATTAGCATGCGCATGGGGAAGGGGGTTGGAACCATTTCCCCCCTATATGCACGCCCATGATCAAAAATTTTCCTGAATTATTAATATCAAATAGTGCTATTTATTAACAGTAGTTCATGTGCAAAATAACATGGAATTATATCAAACCGTTTCAAAACTATTCAGCAAAAACCAGTTCCAAGACTCCATCTTTGAAACAGAGTAGCGCCTCAACCATGCATTTTCAGAAACATGTTGATATGAACTTTTATTAATGTTTTTAAACAGGGAATAACTTGTTGAGGTGATTATTGCTCTTTGGTGAAAACTTTTTTTAATTTTTACTTTGAGACCACCTGGACCACCAATTAAAATTCTGCTTCGATAGATAATAATTATTTTGAAAACAAAATTCTTCATAACGAATATATTTTTCTCGTAGAATGAAGTTTTTGGTCCATTATACCTATACGACAACCTATTATTTTATACACTGCATATTGTTTTAAAATTATTCTTACTTTTCATTTTTTTTCCAATTATTAATTAAATAAACGGTTTGACAGTAGGAAAAAGCGAGGGCGAGCAGCGCATTGTATTTAAAGCGACTTGGTTCTAGATTTATTTACCGACTGATCTGGCTGATACTTGGTGTGCGCTCTTCCAAGAGATGCTACTAACTACAGATAACCTCGATACACGCCTGTAGTGCCATTTTATCAGATAAACTACAATTGACACTTATTTTTCATAACTGTTTAGTTGAATTAAATGAAAAATCAATTAAAAAAAGAAATAGAAGGTATTGAACTGCATTGTTTCAAAATATTCTTGAACATTCTATTTTTTTTTTTTCATTTGTTAATACAAATACATATTTGAAACCAGTGAACTAGTCGACTTACGTAAATGATTAGTTCACTAAACCGAACTAAACTGCTCACCTCTAATTGGAACCATCCAAAATTTTGAACAATAGAATATCAAAGCACCGTTCAGATATAAACAAGGGAATTCAGCAACTCAAAACAAGCAATTTTAGAAATCCAAAAATTTCAGATAATGAACCAAATTAAGAAAATGATTTACATTAAAATCACTACACATAAAAACTACGAAAAACCCTCGGAGAGAAATATTCATATAATAGAAAATATTGCAAGAAACATGAACAAATCAAATTATGATATTATTTATGTTATTTTCAAAAAGCATTCCATAATTATCAAATCCAGCATCTTTTACAGGTGGGTACACTGAGTGGAAGAGAATGTTGATTCAACAGTTAAACTGTTCGTTCAACATTTTATTTTTATTAACATCATCAATGCACTCAACGTATTCATTTAAGCAGACCGAAATGTTGATTTAAATTGGTTGAAAGAACATTTTTAATTTGTGTTTATGTTTAATATTAAACACACAAAGGAATGTCCACCCAAAATTTTTAAATTGTTTCAACCTTCAATACTTCTTGAAATAAAATTCAACACAAAAACTGTTGGTTGTAATATGCCAAAATGTTGAAATACGAAGATGTTGTTCTAACATTTTTTCTTTGTTGAAGTAACAGTTTAAATGTTAACTCAACATTCACCAGATTAACATTCTCAGAAATGTTGAATGAAGATATTCTTTTCCCTCAGTGTATGCTTCAGTTGAAAAGATTGTGAAAATATGGAAACAAAATTCCTATCAACAAAAACGTCTGAATCATTTGTGCCACAATTTTTTCTATTTAAAGCAATCAATACTTACAATATTTTCATATCCAACAATCTGAATAACAATTTCTTTAACACTTTGTTGCTCCTCTTCCTCGACAAACTCTTCAAATTCTTGTTCCAACATTTTCAGAACTAGCAAAAGCTTTCAAGTTTTGTCAAACTGACTGGACAATTCAACAAAAAAAGACAAAAACTTCTTGATTTTAGTAAATAATTTAATAGCGATAAAAACATTTACATTCATTTCTTTCGAAATTAGTTATTATTCGAAAATTCATTGCTGGTTGAATTTAGGTCTATAATTGCTCCGATTATTAGGGTTATACGGTTTATTACCCCCTCTCCTAAACTCCAAACTGCCACCCGAGTAATTTTTCTCCGTATCCGAAGTTTTCTGGTAATTCAGACCGCCAAACGCAGCCTCTTGCTCTTCGGTAGTTAGAGGGATACAGTCACTTTTTAAAACCTCCTCGTAATTCCCGTAATCGTTGAATTGAACAACGCAAGTTCTATCAGTGATTTCCGCGACCGTAGCCCGATAATATTTCGAATCTTCCCAGTATTTAGCCATACACTGGTCTCCACTTTTCCAAACCCATTTGTTTTCCCCTCCTTCGGCTTGTTTCGGTGGATTTTGCGTCGGTTTTTTCGGACCTAAACCCAACCCCAAATGCTGCCTAAAACTCCTGCTAGCGAATTCGCTATTTAGATTTAATTTACTCGTATGTTCGGTTAGAGTTTCAATGTTGGTATTCGCGTTTGATATCGGGGGGTATTGCTCGGGTTTCTGCGTGAATCTGGGTCCCTTATTGGCTACTACTGGTTGCTTATTAGTCCCTTTACTTTCGTAACGAGGCGAAGAAGTTCTTCCGTAATTTCTATTTCTGTTATCGAAATTTTTCGGAGGTTCAGGCTGGGCAACGGTTACGCTTTCCGAAACAGGGATTTTGTTGGCCAGAAAATCGAAAAGCGATAAATTTTCTGAAGGCCTTTGAGGTTTTTCTTCTTTTTCTTTGGGTTCTCTACGCCCTTTCCTGTTTCCTCTATCCATTCGATTACCATTATCCCTATCGGTACGATTACCGTTATCCCTATCATTACGATTAAAGTTATCCCTGTCCCTATGGAAATTCTGGGGTTTTCTCCCAACGCCCTCTGGATTTTGGTTCAAAGTTTGTTTGGTACCACCCCCAAAGACCTTACGGACTCCTGAAGCAGCCTCAGCGATCGCGTCTTTCCTTTGAGATTCGAACTCTAAATTTTGTTTCGTTTCATCTTTTTGTTTGTTTTCTAATGATTTGAAAGCTTGTCCATCCAGTGACGTTATTATACGTTGTCCAAAATTGACCCAAGCTGGTGGATCGTCCGAACCAGCTGGAACAACGTTTATTGTTTTAAATTTTATTCAAATTAGTACACAAACTTGTTCAAACCAAAAAAACCAGACCAAACATGATAAAAACCAAACTGAAACCAAATATAACTATAACCAAACCAAAACTAATCAAACCAAAATAAAATCCAGAACCAAACTAAAAAACCAACCCAAAACCAAACCAAACGTAACGAAATCAAACCAAAATCACTTGGAAACTTGAAAAATATGCATAGTAAACCAAACCAATCCAAAAAAATACCAAAATAGTTTTAAAATAACCCAACTTGAAGCGAAATTTTGTTAGGAAAATACAATTAAAATAAAAATAAAACGTAAAACTTACAGTTGATAAACCGTTGATTCGAAGTCGTCGAAACACTTTTGGCCAATTCCCACCGATCGAAAAGGACAGGAACTTTACCCCCAAGCACGGTACAGCAACCAGGCCCCATTAAAACATATCCGTTGCAAATCCTAGCCCCGTTTAGAAGTATTTTGGTGCCAGGTGCGGTCTTATTATGGTGCAAGCTTGCGATGTGGTCGATCTCGATAGCCTGGCAGTGCGAGTGGCCATCGCTCAGGATGAATTTGAGCATACGAGGGGCTGCCTGGCTGTCTTCATTGCTTTTAGGCGCTGATATGTTCCGTAGTTTTTGGATTTGCAAAACGACCTGCAAAATAATCGCATTAGCTTCGAATTTGGGAGTCGGATTGAAAAATGGAGGTACCTTATCTAATTTATTACTGCTTAGTTGCGTTGCTAGAATGGGGGCCCCTATATCCTTCAAATCAACCTGAAACGTGAAATTTAAAAATCGTAATTGGATTAGATTGGGGGAAAAAACGTACATCTAAGGCGTTTTTCGTCAGGATTTTGACGTCTTGAATACTGCCATTTTGGGAGACGGCCCCCAAGCCATCTTTAGAGAGGTACCTTAAGAATCAAATAAAGTAATTTTTCGTCTAAAAATTAAATCTCCTAACCTACCATCCTTGATTTTGCAATTTTTCTACAGTAACCATTTTATTCAAGCACTGATTAACACTTATATCACTAGTTATTAATAAATTAAACGTTAAAAACTTAAATTAATTGAATTGAAATAAATTTAATGTGACGCGTTATAAACAATTGAATGACATATGACAGTTTTGGCAATTCTAGTGATTGCTTCCCCTGCCGATAGGTGTCGCGTCCTGTTATTTGCGTACGAAAACCTAAAATTTAAAAATAGCACAAACTGAAAATAAGTTTGATTCCTTTCAGCACAGTTCTAAACTGTGGTTTGAGCTGCTCCGTGCGAAATGGAGGCCGATTTGATGTTCGATGTCTTAATGTACCTTAATCTGTATTATTTCCCGGTTTTTTTGGTGTGCGAAGGTGTGGTAGTTTTCGGTAAATATATTAGCCCTAATCTTTGGACCCCTGATATCGGTAAAGATGCTGGAGTTATGGGGGCTATGGTCACTTCAGAGTTCATCAAATTAATCATCCATAGGAAGTTTAAAGATAGTAGAAAACGTACTGTTTTTTCGTTTTTTAAACTAATCCAAAATTATAGTGATTTTTGTGTTTTAATTTCAGTTCTAGCGAATATGTTTGCGCTCCTGGGAACAAAAATTTCGTTATTGGGGTTGTTGTATGTTTTTATATTGGAAAAGCCTGTGCTAAACATCGAGTACATGATTTGTATTATAATGTTTGGCCTATTAGCTGCAGAGGTCATTTATGGGATCCTACAGTATTCCACTTGTTGTAAAAGGAAGCAATATTATTAAAAAATAAACTTTATTCAATAATGTGTACAAAAAAAGTATTAAATATAAAATTTTCTTCTTATTTAGCTTTATTTTATTAACATAATTAATGCACAGGAAAACATCATTCCAAATAGCTGAAACAAACGAGAAGCAATAAAAAACGTTTGATATCAAACAAAAGAGTGTTATTACCATCAAGCAGGCTACAACAATTCCAGCGCCTCCTATGATAGCAGCGTGATCCATAACGAACTCCATAGTAACATTAAGACACCCCTTTTGGTATAAAGTGAAAGAATTCTGATTGTTGTAAAGTAATTGGCAGCGCTGCTTCTTCCCGGGTACGGGTTCTTTACAGCAAGAATCTGGTAAATGGTCTTTCCAATCGCTGTACGAAACCACTCCGCAACATTCGAGCCTCATCTGGGTATCATCCCAAGCCCTGGTAACGGGCCTGTAATTTCCATAATCCGTCATTGATCCATACATTTTATTTTTCAAAGTTTCTGTCACTTTTCCACGGAAAACGTAACCAAGAATACCTCCAACGAGCATCGTTACAAAAATGAGGAAGACAGCTATGAAATACTTGAAGAAAACAAATGAGTTGCAATCGTTTCACAGATGATTTAGTTACTTACTGTTACCAACATGCAACGCACTTCTTTGGCAGCTCCGAAACAACCGAAACATGAAATCACGGACACCAAGAGGCCTGTTGCGATTAAAACGTAAACAGCCCCTGCGTATAGGTTTGTACCTAATAATTCGTTGGCAAAAGATCTGTCAACAACGGTCCAAATTCCTAAGCCTACTACTATAACGCCACCAAGCTGAAAATTAAAAAACAATTGAATAAAAAAATTATTATTCTGAATGGAAAAATACTTACAAATATAACAAAATTAACTATGAACATACTGTACTTCATGAACTTCCCACAACCATCCATCCCTCTTCCTAACGCCATTTTGGAGGGTTAAAATTATAAAAAAAACCAACTAAAAACGTTGACTGTGAGACGCTAAAACAATAACAAACAATTATTATAAGTCAAGTAAAACTTTCACTTATGCTCTATATTCATGATTTAAAAGAATGTAAACAATAAGGCGTTTCAAATTCAGGTACAACTTGAAGCTAAAGCATTAATATGTTCAAAATTCGATCAACTACTGAATTATACACTATAAATTGGTGCATTTAATTGCAGCAATCCATTAATTATTGCAAATGAAGCTTCTAGTTCCAAAGACACGCCTTTTACAACCGCTTGTAAACAACTTTAAAATCGCATCGCGCCATTTATTAAAAACAAAAGAATACCGAAAACAAAACAACCTCAAAACAATCCGAAAATCGAAGTTACTTGTCCAGATTTATGGAACGAAATATGGCACTTTAAAAGCACGCCAAAATGGATCGTTTGTTTTTAAAGCGACTAACTGGGCCACAACACCTGCATGCTCTTAAATTCACCTTCAAAAGTTGCTTTCCAGTGCCGTACAGCAGAGCCCCCCCTTCTCTTTATGTGTAAACCTTTTGAAGAATTTAAATCGGGTTGTAATTCGCGCCTTTTAAAAACGCAGCGTTATTCGTTCAATTTTTCGCTTTTATGATTGGTGGATTCTGTCTCAATATTCAACGATTGGGGTTTTGATTCATTTGTGAATTAATTTGAAATATTTACGCAATATTTCGTGTTTTTTTTTTTCAATTTAATTCCAATAATTGATAAGGCTAGCAAAAAAACCTGGCTTTAACATACTTAATTGGGTTTAAAGTTATTTCTACATTTTAAATGCAGCAAAAATTGGGGGAAAAAAAACTGCTCTTGATTCATATGAAAATGATGCATTTTCTTATAATTTTGGTTTGTTTTTCACGCCCGAAAAACAGTTTACTCCCCAATTTTTCGATAAAAAGTAGCACTGTACATTCTTGTTTTATCCTACCTATTTTTTTAACCGAAAAATTTGGGAAATGAGGACGTAAAAGCCAAATCTCATTATTTGCTTTTTTTCGAAAATATTTCGCAATCTTTGGAGCTCAGTATCAAAGCGTATCAAAAAACTGACATCTTTCAAAAATGACCACAAAACACCAAACTATCTTAAACTGTTTAGCAATATCCGAATTAAAAATTCTCCATTGGCGTACGTTGTTTCAAAGTATAGAACGAATGAGTTTTTGTAATACAAAATTTATTAAAACAAAATATATAAAATTACAAATAAATCACTGCATATTATCAACAATTTTGCACATTATCCTGTCGAGTAGGTGGCAAGGATCACTATTTCCATCATCTTTACAACTTTTATCTTGGTTTACTAAAAGATCGGCTTCCACCATCAATTTAGAGTCAATTTCCATAGGTTCAGGAAGATTGTGGATCGCTTGCTGCAAAATTTCTTGCACCCTATCCAAATGTTTTTGAAATCTATTAGCGGTTTCGATCCTCTGCCTTCGTTGAAGCTCCATCATGACTCGTAAAGTTTCTCTGGCTTGGTGAGGTCGGAATTCGTTCAAAAGATGGTGAATATGTATGAAAAGCAGGCTGAGGTCTTCAACTTTTTCAGCTCTTCGCGCAGAATCAGGACAGTGCACTAAAAGGTCTAGCAAGTCCAGAAAATTGGCCAGTAGCGAATGGTTCAACTTTTTCAACTCTCTTCTTCGATCGAAATGAAGCGGGTACAGTCTTTTAATTCCTTGGCTTTCCAGAGGCCTTATTATGCTCTCTTCCGTGTTGAAGGCGTTCCCAAACATATGGTACTGGTCGTGAATTGGGGGCGGAGGCCTGGGGGCTCTACCCCTCCTTATCATTTCGTCTGTGTACTGATTTATATACTGCATTGGTGGTAGAGGCAGCGAACTAACTTGCACCGGCTCGGAGGAAGCCATTTTAACGAATTTTCACTTAGTTATAAAGGAAATAAAATTTGTGTTTGTTTTAGACGTATTCTCTAGATATGACAGGCGCCATATTTGTGTTCATGCGTCATCGCGGCGGTACCAACATATTAGAAATAAAATTCCTGACTTGTGAAAATTCCCTACGCGTACCGGCGGTGCCAATTATAAGAATTTAGGTTGGTAACGGAAACAACCAAATCGCACGTAAACAACTTCAGCGCCTTTCTGGTTGGACGTTCAAGAAGAGCGCTTCAAGTATGTGTTTTCTTCAAAATTCTCCCATTATCCAGACCATCCATTCTTGTAAAGTGAATTTGAGTGCGAAAATCCGATGCTTTTACTAGTGATTCAGTTATAAGAGTTATATTTCAAGGGAGGAATACGTTAAAACGTTAAAGATTGAGTTAACCTTAAAAGTGTATTCAAGTTTGTAATAAAGTTTTATTAGGGATAATACAAGAGTGGATGGGTTATTGCTTGATTAAAGTTGAATTTCTGTGATAGTTGTGAGTAATCCGGTGTTCATTTTCAGAATGTTGATGCCCAAAGCTAATAGAGTAGCGATCTATGAATACCTCTTTAAAGAGGGTGTTATGGTGGCTAAAAAGGACTACCACGCACCCAAACACCCAGAATTGGAGACGATTCCCAATTTGCAAGTGATTAAAGCTTTGCAATCGCTCAAATCCAGGGGATACGTTACGGAACAATTCGCATGGAGACACTTCTACTGGTAAGTCTTTTCGCTGGTTTTTAATACTAAATTATTATTGTTTTGCGAGATTTCAGGGTTGGTTAGCTCATTCCATAGCTAGCTTATTTAATCTTTATCTCGCTATAGTAAAATTTCAGTTTCTATACTCTGGAATCGGTTCGTTTCGATTTTAGGTCTAGAAATGGCAAACATACACATTTTTGATTCAGTTTTGTACGTTATTATATATGGAGAAAGTGGTTTAGTATGTTTTTTGTGGTTCACCTTGTTTTTTTATGTATTTAGGTATTTGACAAACTCCGGTATCGAATACTTGAGGTCATACCTGCACTTGCCTCCCGAAATTGTTCCTTCAACTTTGAAGAGGCAACAACGGTCTGAACCAACACGTCCAAGAGCTGCGACTACCAGGACGGAGACCTCTAAGCCTGCTGAGGACCGTGCTGGATACAGGAGGACCCCCGGAGGTCCAGGAAGTGCTGATAAGAAGGCTGATGTTGGAGCCGGTACCGGTGATTTGGAATTCAGAGGTGGATTTGGTCGAGGCCGCGGTCCGCAATAGTTTAGATATATTTTACTTGGAATTTTGTAAAATACAAAAAATGATTCCTTTACAATAAAGTATTGGATCGACCAAATTATTTTGTTGTCATTTAAGCCCTCTATTTTCCTTTTATGAAGTTTTTAGTTTGCTAAAACTTTTTTGAAACAGTTTAGGAACTTTGAATCTGATTTTTTTTTACCATCATCGTCACCCGTATATTTTCCAACTGAAAAGTGTCACTAGGCTCATTTTCCCATTTATTTATTATTAATTTAGATCAAAAGTTAACAGAGATAATAATTTTTTAATCCAGACACAAAAATTTATTGCACCTAAATTAGGCATAGGTGCATATATTATTTTAAAAATCGACCTGCTAAGTTGGGACTTTTTTTGACTTGATAACCTTATTGTATGTACATAAAATAAGGATTAACTATACAATATTTCATTATTCTATGTCAAAAATTAAGGGAGGCAATAATTTTTTAATCAAAAAACAAAAATTTATTGCATCTAAATTACGCATATGTTGCGGTTGAGTCGCAAAATTTTGACATTTAAAGAAAAAATGAGTCGACAAAGAAACCTATGTTCTAGCTGAATAATAGAATAAACTTACAAAATAATTGATATCATTGTAAAGCAGAAAAAAAAAGCTTTCTGGTGAGCTTGGTGAACAATATGGTTCACATTTGATGTTAATAGTTGAAAACTAAAATTTTTCAATATAAATCATTCCTGTGGAGTGTTGAGGCATAGTATTACCATAAAAATATTGTTAGGCATATTTTTAGAATATTTTTCAACAATGTAAATAAAAAAAAAACACATTAAAATCAGTAGACCATGTAATATTTTTATCGAAAAATTACTTCAAAATATTTAGAAAAAAAGTGTTACAAGGGTGAACGTTTGTCCAGGACACATACACTTTTACTGATGAGTGTAACAATATTTTATTGATTAGTGCAAATAAATTATCTCATTTACCTGTAGCGTACCAACCTTGCCTTTGAAATTCTCACCTTTTTTTCTCACGAAATATTCATACAAGCCTTGTACATTTAGTCTTGAATAAACGGTTCGACAGCAGGAAAAAACAAGGGCACGCAGCGCCCGAGTAAGCTTTGGCGAGCCAAAGTATAACTGCATTGGATTTTAGGCGATTTGATTCTAGATTTATTTACCGACCGATCTGGTTGAAACTTGTTTGAATAGTCCGTGCAAAGAACACATACCAAGTTTCAGCCAAATCAAGTTGCCTAAAATCTAAAGCCGTTATGCTTTGGCTCGCTTCGCTCGCCAAAGCTTTCTCGGGCGCTGTGCGCCCTCATTTTTTTCCTACTGTCAAATTGTTTTTTTAAGGCACATTCTACTAAGCTTGTTTGAATACTCCGTGCAAAGAACACATATCAAGTTTCAGCTAGATAAGTCAGCAAATAAATCTAGAATCAAGTCTGATTGAAACCTGGTATGTGTTCCATGCATGGGCTATTCAAACAAACTTTGTAGAATGTGCCTTGAATAAACAGTTTGACAGTAGGAAAAAAAACAAGGGCGCACAGCGCCCGAGTAAGCTTTGGCGAGCAAAGCGAGCCAAAGCATAAGCACATTGAATTTTAGGCGATTTGATTCTAGATTTATTTACTGACTTACCTGGTTGAAACTTGGGATGTGTTCCTTGCATTGACTATTCAAACAAACCTTATAGAATGTGCCTTGAATAAACAGTTTGACAGTAGGAAAAAAAACGAGGGCGCGCGGCGCCCGAGTAAGCTTTGGCGAGCGAAGCGAGTCAGAGCCTAACACCATTGGATTTTAGGCGACTTGATTTTAGATTGATTTACCGGCTGATCTGACTAAAACTTGGCGAGTGTTCTTCCAAGAGATGCTACTAACTGAAGATAACCTCCATACGTGCCATCTCATAAGATAAACTACAATAAAATTATAATTTATTGTTCATAACTCTTTAGTTCTATCATTGAACATTCAACAGTTGATTAAATGAAAAAAAATAGAAGGTATTGAAATGTTTTCAAAAATTTTTGAAATTTTTTTTTTTTTTTATTATTCATACTGAAATACATATTTGGAACTAGTTTACTGAACTGAACAAGCTGCCCACCTCTACTTCGAATGACCTTCAGTAGGACCAATCCTGGCGAAATTTTCATTATTTTGCCTGGCACGGAGAAGTTAAAAGGAAAAAAGAAACCTTTTCTCTCTGATAGATTGTAAAAACAAGTAAATAAAGGACTGAAAGAAAAACAAGTCAAATGAAAATAAATAAGACAAAATATTAGAATAAGAAACAATTTATTGTAACACCTTCCTAAATGTCACAATACATTCTTTTATATACATGTACAAATTTGGTAAAGTAATTTTCAATCGAATAAAAAAAAAGTGGAAACAAATATTGAAATACATATATTCATCAAAAGAAAAACAAACTTAAGAAACAGACTTATTGGTTCAAATCAATACTATGATATAAAGGATTTATTTATTAAAAAAAAGTAAAAGTAACCCCTTTGGCGATCAAAATTTTATGTTGGAATCAAAAAGTCTGCGCAGCTAAATCATCGGAACTTATTCCGAGCATTGCTAGATCGTCGTCATCGGGAGGTAAGGGAGGGGGTTGGAGGGGCATTGCGTGGGCCATTGGCGCGTCAGGAGGGGGGGGAGGTACGATCTCACTGTCCATCGGGACGTCCTGTGAATAATCGTAAGTAGGGTGAGGGTAAATCATGTTGTAATCGTACGCGTATTGCGAAGCCATACCCTGGTCTGGAGGGTACATCATGTTCATACTTTCCTCGTAATCGACAGGCGGGGCTGGGACTTCTTCAGCGGGAGGTTCTGGCTCGCTCTTGGACTTCTTAGCGTCTTCTTTGATTGTTGGAGGCGGGGGTGCTGTTGGGGGTGGCTCCACACTAATTTTAGGGGGTGCCGGAGCGGGGGGTGGTATTGTTAAAGGAGGATATGATGATAGTTTTGGGAAACAGACGACTTCGGGGTCGGGGATGAAAGCACGTGCCAAATTCCCCGGTTGGAAGCGTGTCTGCCTCGGAACGTCGTAATCTTCTTTTTTGATTTCTTTTTCGACTTTTTCTTCGGGTTTCTTGTTTTTGAATAGAGGCATACGACCTATAAAAGGTAATTTCTTGTAAGAAGTGGATTTTTTATCCTTTTTTTCTTCGGTGTGTTTCGAGCCCTTCTTCTCGGGTGATTGCGAAGTGCGACGTCTACGGTTATCGAAATGTTTCTTCTCGTTACTTCGACTCCTAGAGCGCTTCGGGCTTTTCGATTCGCTCCTACGGGCGCGGTAATGTGGCCTTTGCTTGAATCGGACTTGTTCGCGATCGCGCTCCTTTAATCGGCCCCTTTCTTCCTCTTCGCGCCGCTTCCTTTCTTCCAATTCCTTAGCTTCGCGCATCTGCCGTTCTAGAGCTTCAGCTTCTGCGCGTTCTTTTTCCATCTTCCTTTTTTCGAGCTCCGCTAGTCTCTTTCTCTCCTGTTCCTGTTTAATTCTCAACCTATCCTTCAAACTATCCAATAAATATTTGTCTTTGTTGTCCTCGGAATCTTTTACGGTCATCCATTGATTGATTGTGTTATCGGGTTCGCGAGGCGCATTCACTGGTTGGTTCGGAGGTTCGATATGTGTGGCTTGAGCCATTTCTTTCCTCTTCCTTTCTTCAACCAATCTACCCAAAACTTCCCACTTCTGTTGCTCGGAATTATCGTCCAGAAGGCTTGATTTGAACTTATTTCTCATAGCGACGCGAATACTGCGACTCTTGTCGCCTTTTTCATCATCAGAACTGCTGTCACTCGAGCTGGAACTGCTACTTGAATCACTGGAATGTCTACGACGCTTCTTCGACTTCTTACGCTTTTTCTTATCTTGTTTGGAAAGAGAAGGCGATCTTTTATCCTTGTGCTTCTTTTTCTTGCGCGATTCGCCTTCATCCGAATCGGAAAGATTTGAACGGCTTGTTCTTTCAACAGCTTTTTCTCTGTCTTTCAACCACTCGATTTCCCAGTGGGGATTCTGTTCCACAAAGTTCTGTAATTATTGGAAAAAACAACAAATGAGCCAGAGCAAAAGCTATTGATTAATTTTAGTAATAATAAAAAAGCATTGCCTCAGATAAATTACAAAATAAAACATCCAGGAAATCCACTATTTAAGCCTTCAAACAAAATTCTTTATGAAAAGACGTTAATCTAACCGGAGAGAAGTAGAGAGTGATCGTGCTGTAGAAATACGCCAAGTATTGGTGGTTGCCTAAAGTTAGGAACTCGGATGAATTAAAATCAAATTATTCCTGGTGGGAGCACATTATCTAGTGGGGATTCAATCGACCAGCTTCTGAGATCAGTGTCGCTAGTTTAGCCTAAGAAAATCCCCATAACTAAGGCCAAAATGTCACCTTTTATATGGAAAGTCACCATAAAAAAATACCTTCTGATGGATTTCGCGCAACCAATCCCCCAATTATAAAGATTGTGTACTTGGGTAGAAAGACTTTGGTCGCTAGCCTACTGCATGTTTGTTCAATAAAGATGATTTTTTTTAACCACTGAACAAAATTCCATTCCACCACATCTTTACCAGATGAAGGAAAGTCTACAAAATGATGCTGCATGAAGAAATTAAATCAATCTACCTCAGGTATGCATCAAATTATAAGAGATAGTTAGCTGAATACATGAATTGGATCAAAGCAACTTGGCAGGTCATCAACTCGTTGAGTGGAAGGACACCCTGAATCCAGGTCCACAGGATCTTGCTGTGAGCTTTTCTACTAATATTGAAAAACACACGTCCTGAGCAAAGCATTAAGCTTTCTAAATAAAGTTCTGGTTATCATAATAAAAAGAAAATCACAAGCACACACATGACCACGAACGTAAAAACTCAACCTTCCCACCAGGTAGGGACAATCAATAACGGAAGTAATCACTTTATTTATAAATATCATGGCAATTACATTTTGTCTAATGGATAATTTTGTTATACCAGAACCACACTTAATAGGAACAAATAACTCCAAGAGAGAACAACTGGTATATTTTCTATAGTACAGTAAGGACAAAAACTTATTCTGCACTGTTACAAGGTCCTTAAAGAACCAGTATGGTATAGAGAATATTCATCTGTTTGTGATGCTACAAACTTTCACCCACTCCCTCAATAAATTATATCAAATTAGTTTTAAGTGATCTTCCTGGAATGAATCCATGCCAATTGAAAGTGATGACAGACTTCACACTATAGTAGATAGATAGATAGATAGATAATTTATTTTGTGTTTCAACAATAGTCATAGTATATACGACTATACAAGATCTCTTCAAATATCTTGTCAATTACAGGTATTATGACAATGGGGAAGAAAAATGGGTCAAAACTGGAAGAAATCCTTGTTAATAGTCGATGTATGGATGAATACTATTGCCCAAAAGTCAATTGGTTTTTTATAAAATAATTTAGTTTTCAAATAAAATGAATTTAAAGATTTCCTCGTGACATCACCAACCTTAACTTTGAAATGTCAATTTTAGAATAATTATTAATAATAATTAATTTGAAAAATAACTCATAAAAAGCTTACAAATAAGAATCGCAATAAGGTGTACGTGATATTGATAAATGAATTTGAATAACTGAAAATAAAAACTTACGCTATAATTTTGAGAATGCGTCAAAGACTTCAAATGCAGTGATGCACAATGAAGATCTCCAATCCAGGAATCGCACAATCGACAATACCAAGCTGTTGCAGAAATAAAAAACTGGAGTCCTATAAAGAAATTCAAATTTGAAAATTACACTTTTTCTGAAAAAAAAAGCAGATTCCAAAGAAATTACCGTTTTTTCGTTACCATCTTTCTTATTAATTCAATTCCGTATGAAGATGTCAAGAAAGAAGGCTTACAATCGTTCGTTTTAAGCTAGTATCCTAACGAATACAATATTAAGATATTACAATACGTTTTTTATGATTCTTTAAATTCAAGACTATTTCTACGTTTACCTTTGATTGGCAATCGTTTCTTAGGGGCGCCTTCGAAATAAGGGAATTCCGGTTCGCGAGGAAGCTTATGCCAAGGTACCTCCATATTTTCTTCTTGCATAGCATCGCGATGCTCCTTGCTATGCAGATGCATCAATAAATCTTTGGCAGTTTTTGGAAAAACATCGCACAATCTGCACCAGTGCAGCTCAGGGTCGTAATGGATGTAATTGTACTTATTCTTCATCAAGTTACTTTCTGATGAATGCGAACGTCGTCTTCGATCTTTGTATTTTTGGTTTGCGTCTTCCTCGTCGGAGTTAGTCTTGCCCCCGTCTCCGATAACGTCTGACAAGATCTCAATCACTTTGACGGAGTCCTTCAATTTGCTCTGGATCTCTTCCTGGAAAAGAAATTCAAATTACAGAACACGAACGTCGGCGATTGTCGCTCATGACAAAATACATACTGGAAAGCAGTTCTTCCTTCGGTTTTTAATATATTACGTGAAATAATTTATAAATTGGAGAACCGTACCCATTTAGTATGAGAGATCCTTTGGCGACACACTGCGAAATAAAACATGGCTACCAAATTCTAATGTGCTCTTATCTATATTAAGACTAAAACTATGTTTTTATGCATCTAACGTTTATTTCTTCTTTGTAATTTAAGAAATTGATGGTAGAAATCGATGGAAAGTATGAAAATAATCGTTAGATTGCGTTTGTTTCTTTTCCCAAGTAATATTTTACCTGAAGTTTGCCGTTTTCTTTGAGGATATGTTCAGTTCCGCGTTCTGTACCTCCTTCATTTAGAAGTTCTTGTTTCTGTTTCCGTAGAAGGTCCAATTCGCGCTTCAAAACAGCAACCCTTTTTTCGTATTCTTCCCTTTGCTTTATTAGTTCTGCGTTCTGCTTTTTTTTCTCTTCCACCACACCTGTTGGAGATTTCTTAATTAAAATTTTCTCGAAATATACTCTTTTTGAAACATATTTATAAAAAAACCATGAAAAATATTTATAAGAAATCTAAAAAATAATAAATTCTAAATGTGCAGGGACACAAATTATTGAATACGATTGTGCCAATATTAAATATAAAAAATTTTACTCAACCATCGAGTACACGCTTTTTATCAAGTTATACAGGGCGATTCACGTAACTCGTTCATTAAAAGTTTCCAAGGTTCCCATCATTATTTTGGAATGACATTTTGCTATTAGGGGTTTTACCATTTGATCTTCCAAAATAAAATATTTTCATTTTTCTCTCACTTGCGGTTAAACCGGAAATGATTATCAACTTTGTTATTTTAAATAGAACATCCTATATATTATTGCACATTTTGATTCTACACTGAAAAATAAGGTAACTTTATTGGGTAAGGTATGCCTTCATACCTCACTGTTTTCGAGATATCAGATAATATTCATATGTTTTGTCAATTGCAAGCCTATTTTTAAGAAATTGTATCTTCTTCATTGATGATGATGAAACTTTCATATTCTCAGTCAAGTTGAAGAAGAACGTAGAGACTTGATACAAATACAATTTAGGTTTCTCAATGATACAGGAGCTGCACAAAAAATTTTCAAACTTTGAACATTTCAAATACTTGAAACTCACTTTTTTCAAATGGAACAC
>JAUIMX010000719.1:0-11098 GCA_033557805.1 Phaenonotum sp. SLE1380 | reverse complement strand
ACGCGGGTCTTCAATTGTCGATTGTCAACAATTAAAAGATGCTAGTTTTCCAGTAAAACGTCTAAATGTCGACTTTTGTAAGGAATTTAAAGATGAACGTAAAAAGAACACTATGTTAGCTGCTTCTACCGGAAAGATATCCACAGAGAAGGCACTCGTCTCGATATGTATCCAAGAAAATGACAACAAACCTACGGGATTTATAACATATCTACCATTTAATTCCTTGTAAAATTGCTCATTTAGACGTTTCACTGGAAAACTAGAGTCTTTCAATTGTTGACAATCGACAATTGAAGAGCCGCGTCTAGGCAATTGCCGATGCATGGCTAACTGTACTTAATTCTCTTGTTGGGTTAATGACAAATTTTCAAAAATTACTATGAAGTATCTCAAGGGAATATCATGTTATGGGTATCATTGTGTTCGTAAGAAAATCTACATTTAACTGGTCATGGTGCGCTAGCAAGGTGCTATTCAAAATAACGAAGTTATCTATGAAAAACTAAATTAATTTCACATTTTTCATTATTTCTTCGTAATTATGGCATGAATCAAAGGGAAAAGTATCGCACATACTCCTTCCGAGTGCAAAGAACAATTATTATTAAAAAAATATTGAAAAACGAAAAATTTTAAATATCGTCGAAATTGGTATCATTGTACGTAAAATAAAATTTTGAATAGGTAAAAGCGAAAAAATATGGTAGATGCCATCTAAAATAATGAAGTTATAACCCATTTCCGGTTGAACCGGAAGTTATCTTACCGCGCTCATACCTTTAAAAAATACCCTTTTGTGTACAAAATTTCGTTCTCATGAATGCATTATTAATGAAGTTAATTGGGGTGGGCCGGTTTCTTGCCTCACCCTGTATAGACATTCATTGTCAACCTTTGTACATAAAGTGTTCTGGATATCAGAGAAAAGAACTCACCTTAATTCACAGCTTCGTAATCCCCTAGACTTACCTTCGTCAGTCTGCTCTCGTCTTTGTAGGCTTGGCCTTACAAAACAGAAAAAAGGCATCCTTATTGATCTAACTAATGCTAATGATGTTGATAACTACAGTAATCCCTCGTTATCCGCGGGGGTTAGGTTCCAACAATATTGCGCGGATAAGGAAACCGTGGATAGAAAGTCTATAATGCCATATAAAATATGGGGTTAAGTGAAAATTCTCTAGTGGACAAGTAGAATAATAACAACAATTGCATTGTTGCGGTTTATTTATTGTTACATAATACATAGAAAGATTGTAAAATTAAGCAAAGGAATAAAGAGCCTAATCAGAGAACACCGAGAACGAACAATTAAGCGTTCCCGCGCAACGGAATTTGTACGCGCACGCGTCAAAAGCGACACATTTCAAAATGGCTGCCGACTGTAAGTTAATGTTATGGTTAGCCAAGAGAGTGCGCTGATAACGTAAATTTGATTATAGGTATTTTTTTTCGATCTCCATAACAACGCTTATGCTGTGGTTAAGGTACACTGGTTATGCCTATGGTGACACATGAGAAAATGGTGGCGGCCTCAGAAACTGCGGACATTGCTGGCATTGTTGGACTTTTCTAAGGCATTTGATAGTTTTCATCATTATACGCTTTTGTCAATACTTCAATATAATGGAGTTGATTCGCTGTATGATTGATCACAATGGGTGACTGTTGTCGGCAGTTTTTCCAATTTCTTGCACGTAAAATCCAGAGTGCCGCAAGGGACTAGGTATTCTTGGTTCTCTGCTGTTCACTCTATTATACATCCTCGATAGCTACGAAAACGCTGACCTGCAAAATACACTTCTACGTTGATGATACTCACGTGTATCATTCGTTTCATCAATCTGAAGCTAGGTCTGATATTAATTTGATTAATGCTGAACTTTAGCCAGTTCTCAGAGAATCATCTACTTGCACTGAACCTCAACAAGTATTTGGCCATCGTTTTTGGTTTGGACAGTAATGTCCGTTGCACCATCGGAAGTTTCCCACCTCTTTTGAATGGCGTTTCCGTTTGATTTGTTTATAAAGTCAGAAATCTTGGTTTGATAATGAACTGTGCTCTTACTTTCAAGAGCCATGTTGATCTAATCTCCCATCGAGCATTCGCGGCACTGAAATTGATAGACCTACGCCAATCGGTCGTTTTTGAGTTTGTAGACTAGAACTGCAACCGTGTTGTGGATTTGTAAGCGTGGTTGAGTCTCGTCTGGTTTTGAGTTGGTTCACTAGCTAAATTTGGCAACCAGAAGATATCTGCACTTCTGCTTGTTTCTGTTGACCAGATTATTGTTTCGTACGGATATTCATAACCTAGATCTTTATATTCCTTGTCATCGCACTTTTTCACTCTGTCGTTCCTTTAGGGATACGCTTAATTAACATCCTTTTTGTGGTGTGAGGACCCCTCTTCAGGATATGATGGATATTGATGACTGGTATGGCCACTTTGTTTGTGTGTTTTTTTGCTATTGGGCCAATGGAAGAGCACGGTATTTGACTCTATGAGTAAACATAATGAATTTCTTCGTTTTGGTAGTGTTTTGCCCGTTCTGTGTACGTTGATTGTCATTGATAAGTTTGATTTGACATTGACAACTCTCTCGAAATTAGTTTTGATGTTTCTGGAAACAGAAATTCCTGATAGGCTGTTTTCAATTTCAAGGAGTTTAGTTTCTCGTCGTTTTCTTTTCTCCTACTATTACTAGGAAGTAATACCATAAACTCATGAGAGTATGTTCATAGTGCTACTATTTAGTTCACTGAAATGTACATTTCGATCAAAAAAGTTATTTGCGAGTTCAGTAGCTTCTGATGTTTCTCGAAGCGGTGCTTTCATTCGCATATTTCGATTCAGTTGAATGAAATGGAATACGTTTCGATTGGGGAAAGTTGTTGAGGAATGAGTACCTACTGGAAAAGGAATAAAAAAACACTATTTTTCATGAAAATACAGTATAATATAATGTGCTATTGACTCTGTACAATTTAGGTATTTAAGCGTAGTTTAAAATGTTCTTCCACTCGTATCTCTTTCTTCTCGTGATATCGTGCAAAGTGCCAATAACTTAAAATTGAATGGTACTTCTGATAACAGTTTCGTTATTTCTAGTTTAGTTTATACATTGGTGTGTCTATGTACATAAATTACAGATTCGAAAGAAAAACAGCTGTCCGGCGAGTTTCACTTTTTTCATTTTGATTAGGGCTCTTTAGAAGTGAAGCTTGCAGGAAAACTGAGATACACGAGTAAGTTTTTAGTTTCATTTCTTAATTTTATACAATACGACTACTTACCTTACAGAAAGCAAAAATGAATATTTACAATTATACAATTCGCTTAAATATAGTTTTATAATTTAATAATATAAAAAGTACATTTAAGTTGTCTATTTCATGTAGAGAGGCGAATTATCCTCTTATACATTATTATTTAAATAAAGCAAAGTACCAAAGCATTGACGTCCGTCTCCGGTTCGACCTAGAAAAATATACTTGCACTTTTGCATTTTTACACCTCTTTTTCTCGATAGAAAGATATGTTAAAGTGTGTTTTCAAGTGAATCCTACTTCGTAATATTGGACCACGCCGCAGTCTTTAATCTAATTGTTTTTAAATTTATACAGCACAGGGATTCGCTAGAATTATCACATAAAAAAATCTAGCAATGGACGGTTCACTCTACGCTACTGAAAGCAAGAAGAATTCAAAGTTTTTTTTAGGTTTGTTTTTAGTTGAATTAGCGACCTGGTTTACAGCCATGGAAAAATTAGAAGCTACTACTCAATTTTCTAAATTGGCAATATTATATCCAACTAATCAGACTGCAAGTATGACTTTTAATTTTTCGTGACTGTACAAGCTGGAACTTTTTTAATGAGCCTTTGGTGAGTGGAAAAGCAAAAATCTCCTGTACATTCTACCCTTTTCTGTAAATAGTCTTTAGCAACATTTGGTACGAAGTCTATCAAAGAATAACTGTGGATAATATCAAGATTCACTGAGTTTCTTTGACTACAAAAAATCCTTGCAATTCTGAAAAAAGAATCAAAATAGGAGCGATTTTAGATACTTTTTTCTATATATTGATATTTATAACGAGAATGGCGAGTGATACATATAAGATATGCTTAATAAAATGTGGAGTCTTTTGGAAATTGAAACTATTGACATAAAAATATACAGGTGTTCCATATCAAGAGTATAATTTTTGACCTATTGAAGATTTAATAATTAGAAACATTTTTATACGCCCCTGTATACTTTGAAAGAAGAATACAAATTTCATCGTACAAAATTAAGAAGTTGTGACTTTTTCAAATTAGATCTACAGTTAGGAAAAAAATCATGTTTGAGATGAAAAAGTTAGATACTAAAACAAAGTTCAACATAAAATTGGAAAATGTAGAAATATAGAGGGTGTTCTATTTGAAAGTTGACAGCCATTTCCGGTATTGCCGGAGGTGATAGAGGAATGAAAATATTTTATTTTGCAAAACAAGACGTAATATTTTCTAGTTCAAAATTTTCAGAATCAATGAGAATCTAAATACTTTCTAACAGAATTGCTACCTAAATCACCTTCTATTTTGCCTATTATTAAAAATCTGGTTCATATTTTAGGTTGACAATTGAATTAATAGGAGTTCTATAGTGTGCGAGAGTGGTCTAGTGGTAGAGCGCTTGTACTACCGATTATATCACCTCAGCACAGCTGGTTCAAACTCCGGACAATGTGTTGCTTTACTTATAATAAATTTACGCCTTGTCAGGATAAGAACTGTTGGTTAGTATAGATTTAGAAGAGCGCCTAATAGGCCCAAGCGGGCGATTAAAAAAAGGAGTTCTATACTATTAATTTTTTCACGTTCCCATCATTATCAACGACAAGTTGATATTTGTTTCCACGATCAATTGGTTATATTGTGAAACAATTTCAAATGCATCAGAACATTATCAATTTTTGTAACTTTTGAATAAAATTAAATATTGGAGTGGAATTCTTTGGTTAGGAAAAGTCTTTCTACTCTAATGCGTTCAGTTTTGTAATTGCGAATAAAGTTTATGAGGAGTCCACAGTTTTTCATTTGCCATTATTAGGTAGGTACTCATTGAAAATAATTGAACTTGTTTGAAACAATGCACGAGAAAGAATGCGACGATTGGATTTGAACGGTTAAAACAAATAAACCAACGCGCCGGGCGGTGGGTAGACTGGAGCGCTAATGTGCATTATACTGAGTAGGTAATCCTCACATAAGTTTTTCTTACACTCTTCCCGAACCGAGAGCAGACCGGTAATGTGTTTCCTGCCTCAAAATACCAACATTTTTAAATCGAAGTAGGCATAGTCAACAATGCTAAATATGATGCAAATGGAAGAAATAAAGCGCACATGTTGAACAGTAAACGCACAGAACTCCTAACTACTAACCAATGCATATGTCTAGATTCATCATATATTTCATACCTGGTAGATTCATCCTATACTTTCGTTGACGTGCATTCAGAAATCGGATCCAATATGAGGCAGGTATAAGCAAAAATGAATGGTGTGTGTGGTAAACGCTCTTAGGGGGTAATTCTAATTCAAAAGTAGTAACTGCGACTTAGCAACGGTAGCAGTTGAATGGCAACTACTACCATTTCCATAGTAATAGTCGTTGTTGCTAGGCAACTACTACCGTTGCTAAGTTGCAAAGTTACCACTTTTGAATTAGAATTACCGCTTTAGAGCGTGGCAACCACACATTTCACAAAGAGCTCCTACTTCCAATATGTTTTTCAATAGGGTTCCAAAAGAGTATATCTAAGGTTTTTTTGCTCAAATGTTAGTATTTTATTCGCCATTGCTAATTGAAAAAGCTCCAGCTTCTATAGAAGAGCAATTTTAAACAATTTAATTGATGCTGGAACTTCTAACAGCATCCATCATTTTTATCAATTAAATTTCCTAAAATTGCTGGGTGGTCGTCCAAAATTCTTAATATGGTACGAAAATCTTCATATTTTAACCAACTTAAAGACCTATTTCTTCAATTATTCCTACAGGTATCATGATCAGAAACAGACCTATAAATTGTTTTACGTAACAAAGCTATGTTGTTATTGTCTATATCTATATTTCATTATATGTATATTGTAACAAAGCAACAGATGCATTCCCAAAACATGAATGATCATTTCGTTCGAATTTTACGAGTTTCGAAGGTGCTACACTTGTTATGGTACATTTTCGACACACAAACATCAGATACAACCATGCGAAAATTGTTGTGAAACGACGAATATTATAACTTTAATTTGTGCAGCATTTTCAATGCCCAGTTCTATTTACACTGAAGATACTGCAGTAAGCACCATAATTCAGCATGATAATTGGAAAAATAACGTTTGTACAAAATTTGTACAGAGTGTGTTAATGTATTTACAATTATTTATTGCGAACACTGATTTTGGATTGTCTCCATATTCTTGCCAATTATACTTTTTTTGTCTTTGATTCCGGAGCTGAGTCTTTGACATAAATGGACAGGCATTGCTTCATTGGAACATTATTGGTTGGAATCTCAGTGAAAACTCCACAATGAATATTTTTCACATTTTCACGGCGAATTCTCACATACTCAAAATAAGGTGACATGTATATGTGTATATTAATTATACCAAGTAAATGAATATGGTTATAACGCTAATAATTATTTTTTCTTAATTTATTGACGTTTTGCCTTATTCAGGCATCTTCAGAATAAACTATAAACTAAAGATAGATAAACATGGGAACCGATGTTGATAAAAAAATGAACATACCTCAAACTAGCAAAAGGGAAAAGAAGGTTCTAATTTGAAATATTGATTTTCTCCTTTCAAATGTATAAATAAAATTGTCAAGTATAAGTACAGATGTATTTTTTTAATGATCGGTTCATATTCTGACGATAGTTCATTGGTGTGCATTTTACGATTGCAACATGATGTATTTCGTTTTACATGTAACATTTCTTATATTAATCTTTTTATAAGTTCTTCTTTTTTTTTAATTTTAATGTTATTATAATCAAAATTGTGTTTCAAATAATTAGAATGCCTAGGTAGGGTATTTTTGTAGAAATCAGCTTCTAACTATCAGAACTGAAGTAAAATGTCTTTTGCATTGTTTGGTTACTTCACAAACATAATGTTATGTTTGTGGTTACTTGTGGTTACTTGCAAATGAACCATGAGGTCTGCTTAAATTTATTTTACTTGCCCTGTAAGAAGTAGAAGTAATGTTTTGAAATTTGAATAAAAACACATTTCATGACTTCATTAGTACTTCATTCCATGTTTACTGGAACGTCTGTATTTCGCTGGTATTTTCTAAATTGATTAATTGTGGCAATGATTAATTTCCATTGGTTGCCTAATATCGTCATTATTACTGGAAATCCTATGTTCTTGAACTCATCATCGCAAAATAATAACTTAATTTGTTTATGAATGTTTCAGTAATATAATAACCTGCATATCTCTATTCTTTAAATAAACTGCATCAAAATGCATATTCCCATAATTTTACGCTTGTTTATCAAATTTGAAGTAATAATTCACTCAACAATGGGGCAACGCGATTTGGTCTACAGACTTTCAAACAATGGAAATAAAATGCCGGTCATAAATCACTCTCATTTGCCCATTGGAAATAATGTGCAGTCAAACATCAAAGAATTTCATGTAAATATATTTTTTCCAAATTTTATTACATTTCCAATAAATCGACATTGAAATTATTAGCTATTTCAATATTTCGTTTTCACGAGATTGGACACCTTTTATCCTCAAGTTATATTCTCTTCAACTCATCATCCAGTGCTACGGAATGCTTACTTTTATCTCCGGTTACAAATCAACAAGCATATAGAGACTTAGTGTAAATTCCTATGAAACCAGTCATATGTTGGGAATGCATTTCACAAATAGTTGAATGACATCCGAATGGAATAATAGAATTTAAAAATACCAAATGTAACAATTAGGTTTTTTAAAATTTTGGCCATAATGTTATCAATATATGTATGTCTCATATGATCTAACAAGGAAACACAGAATAATATTCACACTACATCTACATTATTTGATCCCTCATTCACCATACCTGAAATAAATGATACTGATACAATGTTTACATAGTATGTTTTTAATTGGCTAAAACTTGATACTCTCTGTAATAAGCCATTTTAAATTCTCTTATAAGATTCTTTTTTAACCTTGGAAGATTAGTCAAAGTTTACTTTCCATTATATTTATCAATATTATTTACAAATTGGATAATAATTATTGAGCTAAGCCTCTAGAAACTCGTCATAATATCTGGGCAGCTTAAATTAAATATATCCAAGTAGAAAATTTAGCTGAAACGAAGCTCAAGTTCCAGCAAGTAATAATCCTATAATCAGTCTAAAGTTTTTTTTTTGATAGTTTAAGTTAAGGCCAATCATGGTAAGTTGTCAAAAATTGCTCATGAAATTAAAACTAGCAATTTTTGACATGAATTTGTGGACCCTGCACTATTAAACAAAATTGCTTTCAAAAAAGCTTGGTTGAAGTTGGGAAGTGTTATGAATTGAATTTTGAAAACAAAGTTTTCGACTTTTCTTTGGTTAATCTACCAGAGTTGTCTCATTATTATCTATCTCCCAAACATATAATTAGAAACTTCAATGAATTTCTCACAGCAACCAGTGCTCAATTAAAATTTTTGTTTTTTTAGGTGAAGAACTGCATATGATGGTATTGGAAAAAAATATAAATTTTAATTCAAATCGGAGTACCTACTTCATTTCTCTTCCCTTTCTACAAAAATGTGATATGATATGAAATTTTCAGTCTTCAGTCCGGAAGAAAAAATTTCCACAATAATAGTCCCAGGGAGATAATTACTCAATATTTCTGCCTGAAATTTCAGAGAGATACTAATGAAACCTCCATCTATAACATATTTAAATCCAAACTTGGAACAAAATGTTAAAATGATGAGAAAATAGTTGACGTGCATCAGAGTTAACATCATCAGATGTTTTGATTATTTTCTCATTATTTTAATAAGTTTTGTAAATTTGGGCCTAGGCATGATATAAATGAAGATTTCATTAGCATGTGTTTAAAATTTCAGCCAAAAATATTGAGTAATAATCTCCCTGGAACTATAATTGTGAGAATGTCGCGTCACTAGGAAAACCTGGCTTGCGGAATCAACTCTTACTCACAGTTTGTGCTAGAGTTGTTTACTTCAATGCAACTATGGTTGCATACCCTATTCATACAATGCATATATTTTATTATACATATGATACAATGAAACAAATGTTCTAGAATTGTTAGGTCGAATAAGCGTGAAGTTTTTTCTTGAGGATTCTTTATTATAAATAAAATCAGGGTAGTACTTCCTTATCTTTTAATAATCGTTCAATAAGCTACATGTTTCGGTAACAGCCGACAGCGCTTATCACATGTTCTTGATCATTTTGTGCACTTTAAGCTCAGTAATTAATAGTAATCCGCCAATGAAAATAAAAATTAATTCCCTAATTTGCCGACCACTAAGCCTGATGATGGTATATTACCGAAACATGTAGCTTATTGAACGATAATTAAAAGATAAGGAAGTACTACCCTGATTTCATTTATAAGAAAATAAAAGACTCAAATATTGTAATAATAACAACCAATTCCCACAATTTCCCCTAGTTTAGATCCTAATTTAAAAGCGAGTAATGCGCAAGAAAAGTTGAATGAAATTCGGAAAAACATTGGAGAACAATGTGAGAGTGTAAAGATTTGAAGAAAAAATTTAAGGTGAAATTATTACCCTGCATAAAAAAACTTCTAGTTAATAAAAAGACCATAAGACTTTTTTATTTTTAAATATTTAATCAAATGTTATATATACGTATTACGTGGTATTTGATTCTATACTACAATTGTACTGAAATTTGTTTTGAAGTTTGCTTGTTTACTTGCTCCTTAAAATGTACCATGCAATTGTAGACCAAACGTACGCAAATTACAATTTTTGCAAATCTTACTGAATCATATATAGGGGGAGGGAGAGGTCCAAAAATCATGAAAAATACCCTAAAAAAAACGCGTTTCGTCGAATACTGATACGCTTAAGTGTGTTTCGGTTGTTTTATTGTGGCTTGACGCTGTTGTAGATAGGGCGAGATGGTGTATCAAATTGCTTATTTATTAATATTTCATTTGCCATGTTTTTGGGTCTTCTCATTTCAATGGCCTCAAGATGTTTTACTTTCCCGTATGTATACATAGAGTGATCATGTAAAAATTCGATCTCGAGATTTTAATGAATCTTCACGTTTTGAAAGCCCCTTAATCCATTTTGACTATTTTCACCATGATGTCTGTTTGTGTGAATGTCTGTAAACACCAGAACTTGAAAACGAATAAAGCTTGAGCAATGAAATTTGATATGTAGGAGTTTCAGCTAAAAAGGAAGCTCGTATCAACTTTTGAGTACATTCGAATAACCGGAAGTAGTTCTTCACCTGAAGCAAAAGTTCAATTTTTCAAGTAAAGTGCCCTAAGTTCTACAGCGGTTACTTTCAAATTTTACATTTTCATTAGAAGCGGCAGAATATTATCAGATTCAGCTCAGTAGCCCAATTTGAAATTCATTTTACATGAGTAAATGTTTCAAATAAAATGCTTCCAGGTTTCCATGGGTATATTTATTGTATTTAAGAAAGAGTTCTAGTAATAATGGTTGAAAAATTCTTGAAATTGTATGTATATAATATATTTACATACGAAAAAATCGAGTGGAGACCACTCCATATTTATTTTTCTGTTTTCTGTTGCTGTCCATGTGTGAAATTTTAATATTATCCAAATCAAGTTTGTGTTAGTTGTTATGAAGGTGTTTTCCCATTTCTGAATGCTTTTGATCTTCGATGTTCACATTTATTCTAGTTTCAATTTTTCGTCCACTTTCTCCTAATAAAAATTTTTGCATTCTATTTTATACAGTGTGTCCCACGAAATTTGCAACAAATGGGAAACTTTTTTATTAGTGATTTTACAGAAAAAGTTTATCAG
>JAUIMX010000718.1:0-11103 GCA_033557805.1 Phaenonotum sp. SLE1380 | reverse complement strand
ATGCGTGCTAAAACTCTCGATTGTCTCATCTCTCCATTCGTTATTTCATGAAATTATTAATTTTTTGGACAGAACAAGGGTGAGTTTTAGTTGATAAACGGCCATTTTGCGTCGGTTCTAATTTGCATTTTTTTGTTTCTTTTTAGGCCTTTCTCTCCTTCTCTTATTCTTTTACTTTCATTATTTCTTTTCCTTTGTTCACCTTACATTGTCAATAATTCGTACTACGTATGAAAATTAATCTAACGTAATTAGCGAAGCGAAAAGTGGAACCCTTCGTCTAGGATTTTGTTGAGTGGTTCAGGTGTCCCAGAAGACAGCTAATTTTGGTGTTCAGTCAAGTGGTGAAGAAGTCCTGGAGAGCCAATTGCGTATTAAGCATAGCGAAGAAATTTCAGGGATATAATCTAATTTCGTGAGTACGTAATTGTAAGGTCGTAAAATTTGTATTTTTTTTGCATATTGATTTCTTAATTTTATGAAAAGTATTTCATCCGTTAATCATTTTCAATATATTTTTGTATTTAATATTCCAATGCATATTGTAAATTTAGTAAAGATTTAGAATTCCAATTCCAATTACAATGACGTTTTAATAGTACAATCGATATTGTATGAGACAATATCTTCGATTTTGTGGAATATTAATGAAATTTGTAAACATTTCAAAGACAAAGAATTTATCACGAACCCTTTTTTCAAAGTTTTTTAACGATATTTAAATTTCGACATATTTTATACGTATATGTCGAAATGTGAGTGTGTTGCGGGGTGTTTCATGCAAAAAATTTCAGTTGACCATTAGAGCCTGATGAACCTGTAAGGCGATATCGGAAGCTCTAACGATACTAATGAAAAAATAGATAAGGATGCACAAATTTTAGTTTTGATTCACTTACAACATTATATAAACCTTATCAGGTATGACGGGACACCGAATAGTAAATAAAATCACAATGTTGCGTTGTAATACTAATAATTTAGTTGTAATATTACAATATTAATATTAAATTCAACACACCTATTGTGAAATCGCAATGAATTTCACTTTTCTAGTACGAAAATGTTATTTTCACAATATGATTTTGTGATTTCAGATAAAATTGGTAAATTTACAATTTCACAACCACTAATGCAGTATTTATGAAATTTTTGTTGTTATAATCATTTTGAAATTACAATCATTTCTAACAGTGTAGCCCATTTTGGTGAAAACAATTTTTTCCCAATTCTTCTCAGGGGTAGAACAATTTTTTAATTTATTGAGCATTTCCTTATGAGTCAAGTGGCTTGGCCAAACGCACATATTATCGGCTATTATCCACTGTGTCGGAATAACTTCTATGGAATTTACCATAGGGAATTTGGCTATGCACCACTCCCTAAAAAATATAAAAAGTCAATTATGATAGGTGAAACATAATATATAATTTCAAAAATTCAGAATGATAATGGTATAGTCTAAAAACATTCGAAAATCGGTTGCAGTTTATCTTTCGTCTTTGTTCTGTCAATATGATTCGAGCAAGTTCATCTCACTCTAGTTTTCTGACAGTTCCCGCCAAATACTTTAGGAGATTGCTTTCAAGGAATAAAAATTATCTATCAAATATTTTTAGAAATAATTATGTATTTCCAACAATAGTCTGAATTTATTTCCAGCAATATTCTACCTACAGATTGCGTATTTATAGGTTAGGTTAAAAAATACAACAATTAATTGACGTTTTTGTGCAATAGCAATGCCGATCTGAAATCGTTCACGCTCAAACTGCATTTAATAGCATCTATAAGCAACACAGATATCAATACAATTGAATTGGTAATAACATATCCATGCATACTCATCAAAACACGTGCATCCATCAATTTACTAACACTTAAAAAAAACCTAGTAGGTAACAGTATATTACATAGATTATTTCTAGTATTTACATTGTTTACAACTTGTGAGAGCACAAAAATACGATACACACACGTTCAGTTGGATTCAAGCAATTCAAACGGCGGTAAAACCGTTACAGCGTGGTCCGAACACATATATTTAATATATTAAATATATGCCCGAACATGTAAGACACGACCGCCAACCATGAAAGATTTACATGTTGCCAACTGGAAATACTCTCCGTATTACGGTAGATTATAAATACAAGGTTCATTTAATTAGTGAAACCACTTAATATAGCGCAAATAATAAGTAGCTTAAAGAAAAATGTAAATAACTCTAGTAAATACTTTTATTTTTATAGGTTTTTACGATAATACGGCATATCATATTTTGGTCTTCTTGGAGACGTCTTGCGACAATGTCGCCAAATTTTTCTGACGTCTCTGCGACGTCATGTAATAGACGTCTTATTTCAGTCTATCTTTGACGTCTTCAGGGCGTCGTTGTCTTCCTTGTGTTGCTTGGGTGTTAACAATAATTAGGAAGGTACTGAAAGCCGGAGGCTTGCATTTTCTTTACTGTAAGTTTTACAGGTGGAAACACCAAAGTGCGGTCTCAGAGACCATAGAGCGACCTCTCTAAGGTTAACAGCATACCGCGCTAAGTTAAAACCTTTGGAAAAGACAGGAAAAAAAATCACAAACAAAAAGCTAGAGTTTCAAGATCACAAAAAAAATCTTGTAAAAAAATTGAAAAGCACTTATAAAAAAAAATCTTCTAAAAAAACAAATTTTGAAAAAAAAAATCAAAACAAAAACACAAAAATCAATCCAAATAATTCTAGCAAATATTAAACTCTTTTGTAAAACGCCTTGGACCAATAGGTCAAACTAAGTACCAACCATTAACCAACAGCACCAAAGAAAGAGAATCCCCTGTTCAGCGGTGTACCATCCTTGTTCCAAGAAACACCACGACGGCCCACGAAAGCCCCAAACAGACGTTAGTCCCTTCCACGACTCTACCTTCTACTTCTGAACGCGTGCCGCAACTATACACTATTCTTAACGGAACAAATCAAAGGTTTTAGCCGCATTATGATATTAGGTGATAGAAGATTTCGAATGATCAATCAAATATGGATGCATTAATTAAAAACGAAGAATTGGAAGCGGAAGTGAATTTGGTAATAAGTGACACCACTACTAAAAACTCATTCTACTGTTCAATTTGTGGGGATGTTTTCCAATCGGAGTCTGATGTGGAAGACCATAAGGTTGAATGGCATCAACAAAACTCGATAACAAATAATAGTGATATCGAATTAGCCCGCATACAAGAAAAAAACAATGGAAATTGCAATAAATTGTTAATACAGAACAGAAATTCGGAAGTGCAATCTATAACATTTGCGGAAAAACACCAATTCAAATGTGAACGCGTAAAATGCAACAAAGCATTTAGCACAAATGCAGAAATGGTAGTGCACACAAGAACACATTCTGGGAAAAGCCCTTATCATCGTCAAATGAATAATTGCAATAAAACATTTACCTCCAGATCAAGTTTGGTACGGCACACGAGAACGCATACTGGGGAAAAACCTTACCGGTGTCAAGCTAAGAATTGCAAGAAAGCCTTTTCCCAGAGTAATAATTTGGCGATTCACATGAGAACACACACTAGGGACAGACCATACCGATGTCAAGCTGAGAATTGCAACAAAGCTATTATCGACCGAAGTGGCTTGATGAAGCATACGAGAACGCATATTGGGCAAAGACCTTACCGCTGTCAAGTTAAGAATTGCAACAAAGCTTTTAGCCGAAGTGGTCAACTGACGATTCACACTCGATCGCACACTGGGGAAAGACCATATCGATGTGAAGTTGAGAATTGTAACCAAGCTTTTAGATAAAGAAGTAATCTGACGATTCACACTAGAACGCACACTGGGGAAAGACCTTAGCGATGTCAAGTTAAGAATTGCAACACAGCTTTTATCAATAAAAGTAATCTGGTAAACCATACGAGAAAACATAATGGGGAAAAACCTTACCGCTGTCAAGTTAAGAATTGTAACAAAGCTTTTACCCGAAGTGATCATCTGACGATTCGCACTAGAACGCACACTGGGGAAAGACCATATCGATGTCAAGTTGAGAATTGCAACAGAGCTTTTATCGTTCAAAGTGGCCCGAATAAGCATACGAAAATACATATCGGGGAAAGACCTTACCGATGTTGAATTGAGATTGTAACAAAGCTTTTAGCCAAAGTAGTTATTTGGCGAATCACACAAGAACACACACGGGAGACAGACCTTATCGGTGTCATGTTAAGAATAAGCTTTTGTCGCACATCGTAATTTGATGGCCCACACGAAAACGCATAGTGGAGAATTGCACAATAATGGCATAAATTTAGTAGCCACGTTACCTTTGTTATAATATTAAAAATAATAATTAGTTACAAAATAAATTAGTTAAATTGAGCAAGCTGTTGTGTCATTGAAAGAAAACTGTTCAACCACTAATGTTGCCCGAACTACCCGCCTTGATATGGCGCTGGTCGCAATAAGTGTTACATTGCCCTAATTTGAGGCAGTGGTGACGATAGAGGTCAACTTTTTGATTGGTCACTGGCATTTTGTATCAAACCCCAAAACTTTGAAAGTTCTCCTGTCACATTTATGTATTATCGAAGACTTATTAGTTCATTGTAGATTTTTCTAGAAGTATTTCAAGTGTACTTGACAATTGAAACATTTTTCAAGGTGAGAGAATAATAATTCTGTAGTGGTATGGCAAAAGTTGATATGTCAATCTGTCCTAATTTTTCATGGCAGTAATTTTTAAGTTTGAAAGATCACATAAGTATATGGAAATTTGGAAATTAACCAGTTATGTTTTTATAGTTATAGTTATGGTAATCTCATTCTATCAGAAAATCAGACATATCAACTTTTACCATACCACTACAGAATTATTCCACCGTATAGAGCATGGGCGGCCAAACCGCGGCCCGCCGGGTGTCTCTTTGTGGCCCGCGGAGCATATGCACTTATTTTTTATTTTAATGTACACAAACCACCCAAAGAACATTCCAATGTGCGTAGTTCGTATCATATTTTATACAGGGTGTCTCGGTGAGAGAGTAGGGCAAAAGGTTAGGGAGAAGGCGTTAGTTTGGAAAATTGATTTCTGGTAGATGTTATATAGGTAATAGGCAGAGCCTAAATGGAATATTTACTGATCTTTCTCACTTCCGGTTGCACCGGAAGTAGTAGAAACTTCCTTATTTAAATAGGGAAGACAACATACCACCAACATTTTTGGATTGGTCTTAAAAAAACAAAAATTTTCATACCAAAATGTCTATACTTATCTTTAACCGTTTGAGAGATTAATTTTTTTATGAAATTATTGACAGATGCTATGTCTTCATAATTAAAATCTTACATGGTCAAATATTTGTTTATTTCTAACACATGCTGGTAGGTTCACCGGATAAGGGTCAGTTTCACTTGTTGGATCACTCCAGAGAGGAAATAAATACACAGGGGCATAAATTATCGAACCTGATGAATTTCAATTGATGAAAACTCAATTTTTTCAAATGGAATAATATTATTTTCTTTTATTTTATTGAAAGATGGTCAGAATATTTACAAATTTTATTAAAGATGTTCCTGCGCTATCTCTTGCCGTTTTCGAGAAATTAATTTTTTCTATTTTGAACTTTTTTTTGGTTGTTTGATTATTCCTAGGGTGTCTATGATAACAAAACAATTGACTATAGTAAACGACAGATGGAATTTTTTTGACATGGCTTTCATTCACAGTGATTATTCAAATCTACTAATGATTTATGGCGAGTGCGGTAGAGAAATTGATAGAACTTGTGTGAGTTAAATCGACCATATGTGATAGGCCACGTCGATCACCAGATCACCAACGACCGTAAAAAAATATTTAAAAGCTGTAAGTAATGTTCCAAATGTCCATTTCCTTGTTCTAAACGTATTTTTGTACGGTTTGCCATGACTTGATGATTGAACTCCCTTAACACTTCATTAAAAGCGCTCAATATTCTATTGTGCCTGTCTGTTCTGGTACTCGGCGGTACGGAATACAGTATGTTTTTAACAAATCCCCAAACCAAAAACTCTATTGGGCTTAGATTCGGTGACCGAGGTGGTCATCGAGCCAATCATCGTCTATTGACCTCACGACAAGTTCTATCAATTTATCTACTGCACTCCCATAAATAATTAGCCATGTCAAAAAAAGGTATCTGACAATTTACTCCATCAACTATAGTCAATTGTTTTGTTATCATAGACACCCTAGAAATAATCAAACAACCAAAAAAAGTCCAAAATACAAACAAATTAATTTCTCGAAAACGGTAAGAGATAGCATAGGAACATCTTCAATAAAATTTGTAGATATTTTGATCATCTTTCAATAAAATGAAAGAAAATAATATCATTCCATTTGATAAAATTGAGTTTTCATCAATTGAAAATCATCAGTTTCGATAATTTATGAAATAGCCCCTGTATATTTATTTCTCTCTAGAGTGATCCAACAAGTGAAACTGACCCTTATCCCTCGAACCTACCGGCATGCGTTAGAAATAAACAAATATCTGATCATGTAAGAATTTAATTATGAAGACATTGCATCTATCAATAATTTCATAAAAAAAAATTAATATCTCTCAAACGGTTAGACATAAGTATAGACATTTTGATATCAAAATGTTTGTGTTTTTATGACTAATCCAAAAATATAGGTGGTATGTTGTCTTTCCTATTTAAATAATGAAGTTACTAGTACTTCCGGTGCAACCGGAAGTGAAAAAGATCAGCAGATATTTTGTTTAGGCTCTTCCCATCATCTATATAACATCTGCCAAAAACTAATTTTCCCCAGGAGCCTTCGTGACTACAAGCATAAGGCGTTGTGCTTTGTAATCCGAAGGTCGTGGGTTCGAATCCCACGGAGGATATTAGCACTTTTTAATTGGAAACATTACAATGAGAAGGCTAATGCACCATGGATGTTTGTGTTGTGGGCTGAATGGGCAGAGATCCCGAAGAAGCCAAAAAAAAGTGGTTTCCCCCTATACTTTTGCCCTGTATAAGGGAGTATCTCAGTAAACTCCGGAAAAAAAATTAATAGAACCCCTGAAAGTTGATACTGAACCGTCTTGCAAGAGGTATACCTGCATTTGGACCCTTAGCAGGAAACCGTAGAACGACATCGAGCAGAAAGTTTCCTGCTAAGCGTTTGGCCCAAATGCAGGTGTAGCTCTTGCCATACTGTCCAAAATCCACTGTCAGGGGTTCCATTAATGTTTTCCGGAGTGTACATATGATTCAACTATCGTGACAATTTCTTCTATAGTAACAACGTTGAGCTCATGTTAAAAAGCGAGCCGCCGATTAAACCGCGCGTGGATAGTCGTTAGCTCAATCGTCATGACGTAGTCAGACACGTGGTCGCTTCCATCTTTTAAATTGATCCATGATATTTTTGGTCAGAAAGCTATGTAAAACAGCTGTCATTTACTAATTTTTTTTAATTGGAAACGAAGACCTATAATGGCGTCAAGTTGTAAAGACGTTGGACGAAAGAAGAGAAGAGCCACAGAATTATTATTCTGTTTCTGTTTTAGAAGAGTATAACATTAAACGGCATTATGAGACTAAACATGCAAATACCTTTGATAAAAAAACGGAAATTTCGAATAGATCAAGTAAGTGCATTAAAAAAAACTTTTGCACGACATCAAATATTTACTAAAGCGGCTCAAGAGTCTGCTTGAAATGTAAAAGCTAGCTATGCAGTGGTCATGATACTAGCAAAAAAACCGAACCCATATTCAGATGGTGAAATAGTTAAGGAATGCTTGGAGAGTGTCGTTGAATATCTGTGCCAGGGAAAAAAACAGATTTCTCAAAAATAAGCCTGTCTCGTCAAACTATTACTAGGCGTGTCGACGACATTGGAAAACATATTCAAGACAAATTGAAAAATCGGGCGTCAAAGTTCATATTTTATTCTCTAGCATTAGATGAAAGCACAGATTTAACAAATACCGCCCAAGTGGCGATTTTTATCTGGGGTGTTGATGTCCATTTCAACATAACAGAAGAATTAGCGGCACTGTATCCGCATAAAGACACTACCTGCTCACGAGATTTCTTAGAAGCTGTTAAATCAACATTGAATCGCTTTTCTATATGACTCGACAATCTATCGGGCTTAACAACAAACGGTGCTCCAGCAATGGTTGGAAAACATGAAGGTTTAGTAAAATTGATCGAAAATGAGGCCAGTAAAGTTGGTAATACTTCGATAATAAGTTTTCATTACATTATTCATCAGGAGAATTTATGTGCAAAGTCCCTTAAAATGGATCACGTCATGAAGGTGGTCATCAAAACAGTGAACTTTATCAAGTCGAAAGAGTTGAACCACCGTCAGTTCCACGAGTTTCTCAAGTCTTTACATTTACAGTATAATGACGTTCCATATTATGCAGTAAGATGGCTGAGCGGTGCGAAAATGTTGAAAACAGTGTTTGATTTGAAGGAAGAAATACAGTCATTCTTTTCAAGCAAGTGAAAAAGTATTCCAGAATTTGAAGACTTTTAATTTCTGGTCGATATAGTTAGCCATCTAGATGTGGTTAATACTCGTCTACAAGGAAAAGATCTACTAATTAATGACATGTACGATCTTATTTCCGCATTTCAAATGAAACTAGGACTTTGGGAGTAACAGTTGTGGACAAAAATCTTCACTTACTTTCCTACATTGTCGTTGCAGCCAAACGTCACACAAATGGCGGCGGATAAACACGCTTCGGTAATATACGACTTGAACATGGAATTAGAAAACCGATTTCAAGATTTTAAAAAGCATCATGTACTTTTGCTGTATTTGCAACACTATTCTCCGTAGACGTTAATTTATTGCTAGGAATTTTACAAATGGAACATTGTGAAATGTGCTGTGATACCCAGTTGAAGGAGAAATTCAACCAGGATCAGTTGGAATAGTTTTATAAGACATATTTGGACAAGAAGAAATATCCTGCATTTTACAAATATGCTTTGTCGATGATTTCGCTATTTGGAAGCACCTACAGGTGTGAACAGCTTTTTAGTCGAATGAAGCATATTAAATTTCGAACGAGAACACGAATCACTGATGAGCATTTGGAAAACTGTTTGAGGGTGGCAACACATCGACATCAACATTGATGCACTTACTTCTGAGAAATGAAATCAGATGTGTCACTGAAATTTGCTTACTATTAATAAATATGATTGATTCTTATTTCTGGTATATCTTCATTGGAAAACACTTATTTCTTGTTTGCTTGGAATAATGAGGAAAAAATTGTTGTCACGGTCCGCTAGCAAATCTCATCTCTAAAATTTGGTCCGCCTGCTGAAAATGTTGGCCACCCCTGGTATAGTCTTATGATAAGTGTAGGGCACTTTTTCAACCGCGTATTTTTGAGGTGTTTTTCTTAAAATTCTATAATTACAGATGACTGGATGTTTTATGATCAATTGCACGAAGTCATTCTCGAAGGGTTCGCTGTTGACTGATTCAACTAATCCATATATTTAATATAGTTTTGATATTCATGCTCATTTGAGGCTACATATTTACGTAGTACATTTGTATTAAACCTAGTTGTCCGAGGTTAACACCTAATATTCGATATATGATGCACCTTAGAGATCGTGCCTAATCTAAAGTTAAGAAAACTGGTAGAGTCTCTTCCTGGTATTACTATAAATCTCTTAGGAACCTAGTGACTTCATCAATTCATAGGGAGGAAAAGGCTTTCTTTAGTCATCTTACTTCTGCTAGAAGTAACAATCCTGGATCACTGTGGAAGGAAATTCGAAAATTAAATATTTATTCTGGTTCTCCGTCGCGTTTGCCAGCTCACTTTAATGATCCTGACATTAATGCACATTTTATCAGTGCACCTGGGGTGGTCTGTCGTTCTACTGTTGATTCATTGTTGCTGTATGAGGGTAATCGTGCTGGTATTAACGAGGAGCTTAATTTCGCGACGGTAACGCAGAGTGTGTTTCTTCGTATGTTGCTGACGGCATTACCATAAAGATGTCATTCTGTAATCTCGCCTATTCTGACTAATATTGTCAACTCGTGTTTGATTGACAGTGCCTTTCCAAAGATCTGGCTTGAGTCTAATGTGGTTCCAATCCCCAAATCAAAAAAGTGTGAAGGTGTTACTGATTTGCGACCAATAGGCTTGCTTCTTTCTCTCTCTAAGATCGTGGAGAGAGTCTTGGGTCGGCAAATTCGTTGCCTTCCTTTCGGAAACTCAGTCAGATTTCAGACCAGGTTATAGTTGTTCAACTGCACTTGCGGCTGTGACTGACGACATATTCAAGGCCCTGGATTGCTATCTCAATGTGGTTTTGATTTTGGTAGATTTCTCAAAGACATTCGACACGATTGATCACGAATTACTTATTTCTGTTTTGCGTTATGTTGGATTTTCTCAGGCATCTTGTGTTTTTTTTTTCGAAACCATCTGAATGGCAGATCTCAAAGGGTGAAATTGTGCGACAGGCTTTCGGGGTCGTTACAGCCGTCTCGAGGTATTACCACAGGGATCTGTGTTTACACAAGCTTTATGTTTAATTGCCTTCAATCTTGCCAGTATGTTTTATATGCAAACGATTCTCTAATATATTACTCCTTTCCAGCTAGTGATGTAAAACGAGCTGAGAAAGCTATTAACGAAGACCTTGAGAGACTGTCTCATTCAGCTTCAATTGATTCCCTGAAAATTAATCCTCTAAAGTCACATTTCCACCAAACCACTCCTTCAAGTCTGTATCGCCATATTTCGGACATTCTTAGTGTTCATACACTTGTTCTCGAAAATACACGGCTAGATTTTTTCACTCCGAACACTTCTGAAGAAGAAAGCTTCAGGATAATTATGTTTAGGATTCATGATGATGCCTATCTGTATTCAATTCAAGAAAGCAGATTGAGTATCTTCCCATTTAACTTTGATGCTGCGATAGTTATCTCTAGTTGGATCGGTTGATTTATAAGCACAGCCTTGAATTCCTCGCATCATCTTTCATTTCGTGGGATAACTCTGAATGAGAATCATGCAGGTGGCAAGATGCTGAG
>JAUIMX010000717.1:0-11105 GCA_033557805.1 Phaenonotum sp. SLE1380 | reverse complement strand
ATTTGCTTGGAAGATATGGGGCCTTGACTCAAAAATTGAAAAACAAATATTTTCATTTTATTTTTATATCCAAAAACTATGTCTAATTTTGAAAATTTTTAAAACGATGCACTGGGAATCGGAAGACCTTTTCAATGATATATCATACGACCCCTCTTCAGATTAAAAAATTTTAAAGGATTGCTACCCCTTGCATTGGGGTTAGGCTTGAAGGCAAATAGTGATGTAGCCAGGAATCGAAGCAAAATTTTGATTGGTGGTCCAGGTGGTCACAAAGTAAACATCAAAAAAAAAAATTTACCAAAGAGCAATAATAACCTCAACAAGTTATTCTTTGTTTGAAAACATTAAGAAAAGTTCATGTCAACATGTGTTCAGAAAAAAATCGTTAAGATGCTACGCTGTTTCAAAGATGGAGTGTTGGAACTGGTTTTTGGTGAATAGTTTTAAAACGGATTGATTTAATCACATGTTATTTGGCACATGAACTCCTGTTCATAAATAGCACCATTTTTCATAAATAATTCATGAAAATTTCCAATCATTTATTACAAATATGGCCGGTCTTACCAATGACATTTAAATAAGTAAGTATTTAGTTAAATGAAGATAATTTCTGTATAAGTTTTGTTCATTTCTTCAAACGTTTAGCTCAAAGATGTGTATTATTGACTTTCACCGGCTATAATCTTCAAAATTTACAAGTTAGTATAGGTTAGAACTGAACATTTATTCCTAAAGGGGATTTGTATGTTTGGTAAGACCGACCAATAGTATTTTTATTAACAGTAGTTCTTGTTCCTGGGCGTGCGCATAGGGGGGGGATGAATCCATCCCCCTCCCCCAATGCGCATGCCCATGATTAAAAATTTTCCTGAATTAGTGAATAGTGCTATTTAATAATAATAACTTCATCAATTCCCATAGAAAAAGGTACAATTTGTGCCATTTATTAACAGTAGTTCATGTGCCGAATAACATGCCATTCTCAATATTCTCTGGTTATACCTATAGGTTACCCTATCACTTTACACACTGAATATTGCGAATTTGTTTTAGATCTTTGGATTCAATATGTCTCATTGAATATTGCTCGAATTATCAAGGAATAAATTAGAGGAATATGAGCCTGGGATTTTTAAGTCCTGTCAGTAATCTGTGATTTATACTGTGTATTCACTTATATCGGGTTGTTCGGAAAGTAATATCGTTTTCCCCGACAGAGGAATTAAATGTATTGTTTTGATCCCAACTTCACACATGAGCCGCGCAATATGTTAAATGTTTTGAGAGGTGATATAGCAAGGCTTGTCTGTGAAAAAGTTCGATTGATTTTACGCAGTAGTTTTTGGTAGGTGCTCTTTTAAATATGGAGAGCAATAAGCAGCATTTTCGTCATATTTTACTTTTTTTACTATAGAAAAGGTAAAAATGCTGTGTATGGAGAATATCTGTTTACAATACGCCAGTGCCACAACAGGTTTGCAAAATTTCGATCTGGCAGTTTTGATGTTGAAGATGCACCACGTTCTGGAAGGTCGGTTGATAAAGACACGATAAAGGCATTAGTTCATGCAAACCGGTGAATAACAACACGTGAGATTGGTGAGAGGTTTAATTTATCGAATTCAACTGTTTATGACCATTTGAAAGGCCCGGGTTTAACCTTGAAGCTTGATATATGGGTAGGTGTAGTGTTCCACCAAGATAATGCAAGACCTCATACAAGTTTGGCCACTCACCAAAAGCTTGTACTACTTGAATGGGATACACTGCCACACCCACTACATTCTCCAGATCTGGCCCCTTCGGATTATTATTTGTTCCGGTCACTGCAAAATTTTTTGGATGGTAAAACCTTTACCTTAAATGAAGACGTCAAAAATCACCTGGACCAGTTTTTTGCCAACAAAGACCAAAAATTTTATGAGCGTGAAATCATGCTACTACCAGAAAGATGGCAAAAAGTGTTGGATCAGAGTGGCCAATATAAAATTTAATAAAATATTTATTCAATATACGAAGATCGTCTTTCATTTTCTCCAAAAAAAAAAAACGAAATTACTTTCCGAACCAATTATTTTTGTTTCTTTTTGTAACGTTTGAAATTTTGGAATTCAAATAAATTTGATTATGTTCAACTCATAGAGAAAATCTCATACACCAAATTTGGTCAAAATATCTTCATTTGTTGTGAAGATATACAGAAGTAAGCAAGTTGGGGATTGTATGAGGAAAATTTCATTAACGTACCTTTAATAATTCATTTTGTAGCTGAATAATTTCTTGCTGTTGTGTCTCAATCAATTTGTTAATATTTTCTAATAACAAATTTGTATTGGCAACAGTGTTTTCCAGTTCTGCAACCTTTTTAGAGTGTTCTTCACATTCAACAGCCTGCATTCCATTAACAATATGAAGCATTTGATTACATCTATCCATATCATTAGTATTATTCATCATTGTTTGGAGTAATTCAGAAAGTTTTATTTTTTGCTCAAATGTGATGGAAAGTTTTTCAAGAATTTGTGCGTAGTTATTTTTCTGAATTTCCAAATCTTTAGTAAGAAGGTCAGCTTTGTCACATTTTTGTCTAAGCATTCCAACTTCGAGCGCCATTTGTTCACACTGTTGGTTGCTATTTGCAATTTTTTGTACAGTTTCAGCTTGTATATTTTGCAACATATCTCTTTCTGCTTCTAATTTCTTAATTAAGATATGTGCTTCATCTAATCCTGATGTTAATGAAAGGATCTGTTTGTCTTTCTCTGATTCATCAACTGATCTCTTACTGCAATCTTCTTTCAGCATACCTAAAGATGTTATGTTTGAATTATTAAGTGATTTAAATAGAAATTCCAATATGAGTCATATGATTCATATAGTGTCGAATGTAAAAATGCAATACATATAAGGTATAAGTTTCAGGATAGAGAGTATGTACATGGAGTGCTTTTATATGAAATCTACAAAAGTTCACTATTTAGTATCATTTCAGAAATGCGAATGAAAGAAAACTATTAAAAAAAATTTTGCAGCTATTTTTAAATGATTTTCAGGATGTAATTGTCATTTTTTTCTCATCAATGGGATAATAAATCAACCTAATTCCTGGAGAGATAAATGTAGTTTTCATCCACATCGTAATAAAATTCCAATTTTAAAATCTTATTTTTGTGGGATGTAATCACATAAATGCGAAACGCAAAAACAATATATGAAGGTTATCCAATGAGTAACTTTAATTAATAAATAGGTAAATAAAAAGCTAATTTTCTCGTTACTTTCAATGTTAATTTTTCTACACGGGAAAACACTTTCAAGTTTTATTTTCCTGCGCAGGAAAATTCAAAATTGGAAGTGGCGAGAGATTCACTTTTTTTATTCACCCATTTAATAACAAAAACAAATTTTAAGAGGATGTTTTGACAAGGCACGTATATCGGACAAACAAAACGATACTTGTAGAAATGGATAGATGAACATAGAAATAGTTTGTTTAAGCAAATAGATTTGCAAACAGCACTTGAAAAGTACAGTTATGAAACTGGGCATATGTTCAGCTTTAGCAACATAGAAATAATTGGCATAGAAAAAAACTACAAAAAAAAGAATTATAAAAGAAATGATCCACATAAAGATGAACAATATTGAGATTAACGATCGGACTGACATAGAAAACTCAAGCACAATTTATGATATAATTCTAAAATAAATATAAAAAGAAAAGAAGCATAAAATTTAACAAAGTTAATTAGTTATCATGGGTTTTTGAAAGCATGTATTTACTAACAGATAAAACACGTAAGGAACTAACGATTGTGTGACACACGTCAGTACTAGCATCAATCAACCATACAGTTAACATACACAACAAACCTTGTACATTTCTTACTTCACTTATAACTTTTTGAATTTTATATTTCGCACTAAAAATTTGCTTTTTGGAATTAAGATATAAGGTAATTTTAGGTATCACAGTGTAGTAGTCAATCATTTCTTAGATTTTAGTATTGTAATTGTTCTTATTAAGACACAATTCAATTTACATTGAATGTTTTTAATGTGTTTCCATTGTTTGATTTTAGTGATAAAGGTCTAAATAATAAAAAACCAGAACATCAAAAAAAAGAGTTTTTCCTTTGAGATCCCTTCCCTAAGAAATCGACAAGATTAGTAATATACAGGGTAACACATGGGAACCTGACGTTTTTGAAATGAGTAGTACAAAGCTGTAGGAGAAGGGGGAATAGCGTCTTTGGCCTTGGGATAACATACCGTTTTAGTAGCAATGGAGCAGTGGACTGCGCAGCATCGTATGTTCGTGTTTGAGACGTATGTTATAAATGGCGAATCTGATATCAATACACAACGGAGTTTCCGCCGTCATTTCAATATTGGCCGGAATGAACTGCCGAAATACCATTCTCAAGTGGGTTCAAACATTGAGGACAACAGAGATCTGCTAGGACGGCTGAAAACATCGTTGCTGTGAGAGAAGCAATCAACAGGAGCCCATCCCGGTCCGCGCATCAACATGCTCGTGAGTTACGGATTAATCGTGAATCTGTACGAAAAATTTTGCATAAGGACTTGAAATTCCATCCATATAAAATGTTAGTGGTACAGAAACTCAACGTAAGGGACTACGCACAACGAGAAGAGTTTGCTGTGCGTATGCAAATTCTGCTTGAAGATGAACCAAATGCAATAGTGATAATGAGTGATGAAGCTCATTTTTTGTTGAACGGTTCAGTTAATAAACAAAACTTCCGTTAGTGATCTCAGGAAAATCCTCATGTAACTCATGGAACTCCACTTCACACTCCTCGTGTGACAGTTTGGTGTGCTGTTGCCTCTTTTGGTGTAATCGGGCCGTATTTTTTTGGGGAGAACGGCGTGACAGTGACAGTGAATTCCGAACGTTACATTCACATGTTGAATACATATTTTATATTTTATATATATTTTGTTAAGCATATATATTTTGTTTTGACTTTCTGTACATTTTCAGTTAATATATATTATTATTATTATACCTGAACTGCGCAGAAGACGAATAAACACAAGTGATGTTTATTTTCAACAGGATGGTGCCACAGCACACACTGCCAATGTTTCCATGGACATTGTGAGGCGCATGTTTGCCGGGCGCCTTAATTCCCGTTTTGGTGACGTGCCGTGGCCTCCAAGGTCACCAGATTTGTCATCCTGCCACTTCTTCTTGTGGGAATATTTGAAAGAACGTGTTTATGTTCACAAACCACAAACATTATATGACTTAAAAGAAACCATCACAGAAGAGGTACGTACAATCGATCTGGAGCTACTGGCCCGAGTCATGGATAATTTTAGACAGAGAATTGAAAATTGCATTCAAGAGGACATAATTTTTCATACTTGAAAATTGATTAATAAATGGCAGATATCAACCTTTCATTCTGTAAAAATAAAATGCTGTTTCCTTGAAAATCAACAGAGTACCACTCATTTCAAAAACGTCAGATTTCCGTGTGTCACCCTGTATTCAAGGGGATCAAGAACAATCCAAATAATTGAATTAACTACAACTTCATATATGTTTGTATCAGACCTTAATTACAGGAAATATGTGGACCTAGTTGAAAAAGGAGCAATCAATGATTATATCCATTACTGGACGATTGAAGTATTTGATAAATTATCTACACAGTCATACGAAAGATAAGGGGCTGTTAAACGTAGGAGCCCTATGGTTGAAGAACCGAGTTACATATTTGAAATCATTGCAAAAAAACAATGTTCACTCTCATTCGATTAAAAAAGTTATGCCAGCAACAGCTAATATCCTATGTTATCCTGACTGTATTTTTCTCGATACTGCCACTAACCATGAAGTGAAAATTATAACACAAGAAATCAAATCTAGCTATGCCACTCGCTCCCTATCGTAAATATCGTATATCAAAAGACATTCTAAACAGATCATCTCATTTATTTGTAGCTGAAATATTCGTTCCTGTATTCTTGAAGGAATATTTCCATCCAATTAACACCAACAAAATTACGAGACCATGAATATAAGACACAGCACAAGAATTTATGGCAGTTACCAAGAACAAGGTTGACAAGAATACATAATTACGTTTCAAGTCACATCCTTAAAGTGTACAACAACTTATCGATCGAAATCAGGACACTGAATGATAAGAACAAATATACTGTTCTATTTAACAAATAAAAAAGTGTTACATATTAGAGCAGGTGGAGAGCCCTGTTCTTCCGAGAGATGCTACTCTAAGAAAAACTACTAGCTACTAACTGAACCTTGATAGGCGCCAGTTGTGCATGACTTTGCACGAATTATTGAAACGAGCCTCGTAGAATGAGTGTTGAATAAATGGTTTGGCGCTGTTCTAATGTGTAACACTTTTTTATTTGTTAAATAGATAAATTTGTAATTTCTTTCAGAGTGGAATTTTTCGATCGAGACAGTAATTTGTAGAAACATCGACACACATTATTATCTAAAAACATTTGATCGTTGAAATCTAAATTTTGAAAGCAATGGAAGTATTGTCAGTTTATTGTCAAAACACCAACAAAAGAATAAATTCGGAAAGAAGTACTTGCTTCTCCATTTACGCCAGGGGATAATGTTTAGACAAATTCAAGAAGTATGTATAAAACTTTCCAGAGACACCGAATATTACTTGATTTAGGAATTTGTTTCTTAAAGAAGATGGTAAAAATCGCGAGCTGACTACAGCCCCATCGTTCTTTTGTCAGGAAACGGAATTCTCAGATGTGTCGAATTAGTACGTGACACAAATAATACCTTTTTTATCTCGTTTGGTAACTTCGTTCGAATTGTTATTGCGTCTGCTTATATTACCTATTCCAAATGCATCAAATTAAATTGTTATTTTGAGCGAATAATTGCAACATTACTCCACAATCCTGTCATGAAATTTGCTTTCAAAATACCGGCTAGACAATTCATTCAGAAATGATCTTTTCATCCCAGTGGGGGTTCTTCCTACCTACTACCAGCTAACACCTCTTATGCCGTACCAAAATAATTCAGTTGAACCCTACCGCCCTCGCTCTTTATTTTGGGGTGGAGTCTGAAGGCCAGTTCCAAACAAGTACGGAATTTTAGGTATTTTTGGTTGCCTACATGCTGCATCTAACAGTGCAATTTAATTCAAACACGTATGTACGTACACCTATCCCAAAAAACTGCTATAAAATCTATAATCATTCCATGACAGATTTTGAAATAGCGACAAATTTTTGGAATGAATATTGATCTGTTAGCTAATACATGCATCGTAACTTACCAATTTCAGTTTGCAGGAGTTTAGTAAGACTTTGACTTTCAGCCAGCTCAAATTCTGTCCGCTTGAGTTTTTCATCGTAATATGCTTTTAGTTCTACTTTTTCTTGCTCAGCTTGGGCAAGAATTTGTTTTGATCTCGACTCCAGTTCAATTAATTCTTGAGTTTTCTTGGCATACATATTCCTGATGTCTAGTGATTGATTTGTTATTTCTTCAACTTTTTGAATACATTCCCTATTAGCATTTTCGACTTCCATATTGGCTTTTCTCAATTGTTCAATGAGTTCATTTTCACGATGTGCATGGTCTTTTCCTATTTTTTGTAAAGCAAACTCTTTCTCGTCTGCTATTTTTCTCCATTCGGATATTTCCAATTTGAGCTGATCTCTAACCTTGATGATTTCTGAATTAGTTGCTTCACAACGTTCTCTAAGCATTGTTTCAGTGTCTACAGAGCTCTTCAATTTTTGTTGATACTCGAGTAATTGACTTTGAGTATCTCTCAAAACTTTTTCTAATTCAAGTTTCAATTTCTGTTCAGATTGCTCCAAAACATGTAATTTTTGGGTGTATTCTACTCTCAGAATTTCGAGAGTCGATTCTTTCTCTCGAAGTTCTCGGGCAAGAATTTCCAGTTTTTCATTATTGTTTCCAGATGATGCCAAAATATTCGCAATGTCGACTTCTAATTTAGCTTTCTGTTCTGAACATTCAGCTAGTCTTTGACCAGTCGCTGCACATTGTCTCTCTAAATCTCCAAATTTGAGTTTCAACACATCCAGTTGTTCATTAGTAACTTTCAGAGTTTCGGCTCCACTTTGTGCTCTGCGAGTTTCAGCATCTAATTCTAATTTGAGTTTATCAATTTCATTATTTTTATCACAGAGTTGGTCCTCTAATTTCGCTATAGCTATGGAAGACTTGGATATTTCATCTTGTTTCTTTTGTAATTCGAGTTGCATTGCCAAAAATTGTGCCTCTTGGTCAGCAATTTGTCTCTTATTTCTTACTTCTATTTCAGTATTCACAGTCTCTAAAGTCTTGGACAAATCATTGAAGTGTTTTTGTAAGGTTTCGAACTCTATAACTTTAGTTTTCAGTGTGCCATGCAATTCTTCTACTTTAAGATCTCTTTCAGAAATTTGCAGCAAGCATTGTTTCTTGCTCTCTTCAAGTTCAATGATCTTAGATTTCAACGATTCACGAGTTTCTTCCAATTCTTTCTTCAGGGAACTTTCTATGTCGACTTGACTCGTTTTATACCTTATCAAATCTTCAGCTTTACCTTGCAATTCTGATTGGAGTAAGGTCTGTTGTTTCTTTAGAGATTGAACCTCTTCATTCTTCTGCTTCAGTTCATCAGATACTTGTTCGTAATCGAATACTTTGCTGCTCAATTCCCGTTTGGTTCTTTCAAGATCATTTGTCATAACTTCACGAACTTCATTATCATTGAGACATTTCAGTTGTAATTCATTAGCTTGTTCTTCAATTTTCTTTTTAGCTTCTGCTAATTCTGCTCTGAGAGCAGTCAGCTCATCCATTTGAGTGGCGCATTCTTTCTTGGCTTTTTGTTTCTGCTCTTCGATTTCAGATTCGTATTTAAGTTTTATGACATCAAATTCTGATGTGATACTTGATATCTTACTTTTCAGATTATCAACTATTTTGTTATTCTCAACTTCTGTTTCAAATAACTTGATTTTGGTTTCCTGCAGTTCTTTCTGAAGAGTTGATATGAATTCTGTAGAAATAATAATAAATCATTAGTAATGGCTTCATAATATAAATGGTGAATGGTTCAGAAATTTCAATTGAATTAAGTAATACTGTTCACAATTTTAGTGAAGTTATTGACATGTTAAAGAATCCAATAACTATGATGAATAAAATGATAATCATAGATTTTTATGGGAATGAAAATCGGTATTTCCTTGTATAGTGCCAAAATAAAACACTATACAAGGAGGTACCGATTTTCATTTCCATAAAAATCTTACCTTGTCAACGACACTTATCCTCAACAAGATAATCATAGATCATGTTGAGCATGTTCGAAGAACTCAAAAATCGAATTCATGAGGAATTCATTACAACCATCGAAAGGAGCCAAGTTGCTGGCCATCATCTTCCAAAACTTGAAGAAACAAAAGAGGTGACATATTGATTGAAATGAAATTAACCCTGGTTTTTAAATTGCACAGTTTCATTTTCAAATAACCCTTCAAAACTGCACCTTTTGGGTGCTTTCGACTGGCAGCTCTCAGCGCCCTCCAAATGTTCAAAGTGACAGTTTTGTCCTATCAAATATAACAAAAACGGGCACATCTGGGTATAGAGCTCGCTCAGAGCTACCCAGTGGAAACACGCTTTCTTTTGCCTCACCCTATTATTAACCTTTATTTCTACATATCATTGATAATAAAGGATATGATTTCGGGTTTTCCCCAAAGCATACAACAAATTTTTTATCAATTAAACAAAATTGAATACACTTTTGTAGAACAATAGTATTCAAATTTCAAATCCCCGATGAATTACAAATTCACATTACTGCGGCCAAAAATTGTTTGCAACTAGCCGTTTTCGAGATATTAGCAATTTTATGACAATTTTAATTTTTAATAAGCTTACTTCATTTGTTCATAACTAGGTTGCCTTTTATTATACAATTATTATTTTATGGGGTTCTCTAGACACTAGAATGTTCTACAGATGCAGTGATTGAAAACCAAATTTCTATCATCAATTGGTCAAATAAGGCCATCCAAAGATTTCAATATTCAACATCAAATATGTATCTCATTTTAAATGGAATACTCTGCATATTTATATGTCATCTCAATGAGCCCTTAGGCTACTTCAACTTATATCAAGACTTCCCTATACATACTTATTTTTCAAAACTATATGCCATAATGTGTCTTCGAAACAGTATGCAAATTTCTTCAACATATAACTACCATTTGGAAGAATACATCTGTTTTTACCAACAATGTTTTATAGAAAACTTATTATAGAAGAGAAAACTTCTAAAAATTATATCAAACGGAGTAAGTTTAGTTCAACACCAATTTCTTTTAAAATAAGAGATATATTTGATTTTCACTATCGCAATCTTCGGAAGGCGATAATTTACCAATTGATAATAGAAATTTGGTTTCCAATTACTATATCTGTAGAACAAACTAGTGCCAGAAAGTCTATGCTAGTGCCTAGAGAACCTCCAAAAATGATATAAAATAATAAAAGGCAACCTAATTATATACAAATGAAGTATGGTTGATAAAATTTAAAATTGCTAATATCTCAAAAATGGCTAGTTTTGAATGATTAATGATCAAAATAATATGAATTCATAATCTATCAGGGAATCAAAATTTGTAACAAAATACAGGTGACCCAAACTTACTTAGACAGCAGTTTTCTCGGAAACTATGAGAGCTATTAATTTTTCGCAAACTGAATTTCAAATGGGGTCTAATTATACATTAAAACATAAAGACAAAACTACCCTTATATCAAGTCACCCCTTCTAAACCACCCCCAACAACATTTTCTCGAATTGCACCACCAAGTTTTTTCAGCAGATTTTTCTTATAAACTTACTTTTACAACAATATAGAACACTTGCTGTAAATCTATAGAAATATGGAAATAATTACAGTTTTTACAAATTCAGGGTGGGTTCAAACACGACTTAACCCTAACCCTTACCCTAACCCTAAGAAGTTGAATCTTAGTAATGTAATGGGAGCGTTGTTAGGGTGGCTATAAGTCCGTA
>JAUIMX010000716.1:0-11113 GCA_033557805.1 Phaenonotum sp. SLE1380 | reverse complement strand
GATAGTGAGGAAACTAAGAGGAAATGTGAGGAAGAAGCTGAAAATCATAAAACTTCATTAGGATTTTACGTTGATTTGAACGATGTGGAGGAACCGCAACCTCCACCAAGTATACAGGATAATACAGCGAAGAAGAATATATTTTCAATGGTATTACTTTCGTTTTTACTGTTTTAATTTTTGCATCTGTGTATTAGTTTAACAGTTTTTTAACCCTAGAAGTGTCACAACGGTCTCACAGACCAAACTTCAAAAAATTGGTATAAAAATTAATTTTTTAATTTTATTTTTGCAAAATCAATAAACCTGTACTTTTGGGATTTATTATTGTCAATGAATTAAATCAAATGATATTAGAAAATTTTTTATTTACAATACAAAGTGAAGTCGTGTTTTTTACTCATCCCAAAAAAAGATGTTTTCCAACAAGAAGCGAACATATATTGGGTTTTTCGGAAAGTAATTGCGTTTTTTTTTTTTTTGGTGGAAATGAAAACGATTTTCGTATAATGAATAAATATTTTTTTTAAATTATATATTGGCCATTCTGATCCAACACCTTTTGCCATCTTTCTGGTAGTAGCATGATTCCATGCTCATAAAATTTGTAGTCTTTGCTGGCAAAAAACTGATCCAGGTGATTTTTGACGTCTTCATTTGAGGTAAAGGTTTTACCGCCCAAAAAATTTTGCAGTGACCGGAACAAATAATAATCCGAAGGGGCCAGATCTGAAGAATATGATGGATGTGGCAGTCTATCCCATTCAAGCTGTAAAAGCTTTTTGTTAGTGATCAAACTTGTTTGAGGTCTCGCATTATTTTGGTGGAACACTACACCTACCCGAGCTATCGGGGTTAAACCCGGGTCTTTCAGATGGTCATAAACAGTTGAATTCGATAAATTTAACGTCTCATCGATCTCACGTGTTGTTATTCGCCGGTTTTCATCAGCTAATGCCTTTATCGTGTCTTTATCAGCTTCAACAGGCCTTCCAGAAGGTGGTGCATCTTCGACATCAAAATTTCCGAATCGAAATTATGCAAACCAGTTATAGCACTGGGATATTGTCAACACATCTTCTCCATACACATCGGTTAATTTCTTTTTGGCTTGAACAAATTTTTCACCTTTTCTATAGTAAAAAAGTAAAATATGATGAAAATGCTGCTAATTGCTCTCCATATTTAAAAAGGCACCTACCAAAAACTACTGCGTGAAATTAATTGAACTTTTTTACACACAAGCCTTGCTATATCACCTCTCAAAACATATAATGATTATACGGCTTAAATGTGAAGTTGGGTTCCAAAAAACACGATCAAATCCTGTGTCGGGAAAAAACAAAATTACTTTCCAAACAACCCGATATATCAACTGAACTCACAAATAACTGCAGTAAATGTTAGGAACTTCAAAAATAAATTTTTAAAGAACAAATTTGGAGGTTTGAAGAAAAAATAGCATATTTCATGTATAGCTAATGGTACTTTTTGTGGTTCCCCAGTTTTTGTCAAACACTGGACCCACCGCTAAAAGTGTGCGATAAGCACCTAATAAAATGATATACTATGTTTCAGGTGATAGATTTTGAAGCGCCTAAAAAAGAAAAGCCGCGGCTACCTTCCTCGCTACGTAATGGAAACAGTAACGGTTCTAAATCTGCAGAAACGAGACGAGAACCTTTACAAACAAGTTCTAAACGAACCGTTTCTTCAGCTGGCGCCAACACATCTACCGAGAGCAAGAAATCTCCACCCATAGTGATTGGAGATAAAGCTAAAGAATCAAATAGTGATGATAATGAGACTGACCGTGAAAGAGATTCACCAGTTAGTAGACAATTTGTGAGATTATCGGATTTAGATAGTAGTTCTAAAGCGGAGTCGAGCCCCGAAGCGAAAAATCCGAGTAAAAGTGAGGAAAAACATTGTGATCAGCATGTGATGTTGGATTTGAATCGGGCTGGGTCCAGCGGGGTTATGTGCCGATCTATCCCGCCTCCCGCGCAGAGTTTCGTCGAAAGTCCCTTGTTTTTGTCAATGAGTCGATCTATAACAGCATATAGGAGCAGTCCAGCACCTTTCAGCAGTAACATCCAGTACAAATTAGCTGGAATAGGAAGCAGGTAAATTTCTTTTGAAGCATTCAATTTCAAAACAAAAACATTCAAATCGGGAACAAATTAGATTCGATGAAAATTTCAGGACACCTTCGACAGTAAATAGTCGCCCCAATTCAGGAAGTGGTAGATCAGTTGGAAGGTTAGGGACAGACCTGTTGAGAATGTTTCTGGAAGAAATTGAAACAGATGTTCAAGTTTCTGTAAATGGGAGGAAGTTGCGAGCACACCGTTGCATTCTAGTCTCACGTTGCCAATATTTTGCAGCGTCTTTGAGTGGGAAGAGTTCAGGATCTTCGGAAGTTATTATACCTCTGGATGGGTTCAGTTACGACTCGGTCCATTTTGCCATGTGTCATATTTATAGTGGAGCATCTCATGTACCTGATTCAGTCAGTTTGGTAAGAAAAACTACTTTTTCTATCTAGATTGTTCAGGTTTCAGCCTGATCAGTCAGTCGGTAAATAAATCTAGAATCAAGTCGCCTAAAATCCAATGCGGTTATGCTTACTCGTTTTTTCCTACTGTCAAACTGTTTATTCAATACTCATTCTATGAGGCTTGTTTGAATAGTTCATTCAAAGTTAGAGACATTGTGCTACTTGTGCATATCGAGGTTACGTTTAGTTAATAGCATGTCTTGGAAGAACACACTCCAAGTTCACATAACATAGCATAAGAATTATTCAGAACATCTTTACATAGATATACAAAGGTCTGAGATAGTCATAAAAAGAAAAGTAAATTCACAAGTACTCTTGTAAAGAGTATGGTTCCAAATTTACAAGCCAATTAAATAAATTTGTCTTGAATTTTTTCTTGTTCTGTAGTCCTTTAATTCCCCTAGGTAGCGCATTGTAAAGCCGCATACACATATAGTACATTCTCCTTTCATATTTAGTATGTTGGTGTATAGGGTAGATAAAAATGCAATTGTCTCTCTTATTGTAATTACTTTCCGGTTCACTGTCCCTGAATTTATCACGGTTCTTTGCTATAAATATAATACACCGATGTGTGATATACACACTATAGAAGGTTAGCATTTTTTGCGATCTAAATAGTCCTCTACACGAGTCTCTAAATTTTAGTTCATTCATTATACGTAGCACATTTTTTTGAATTTTAGACACTTTCCGCTAACACTGCATTGCCCCAGAGTGCAATTCCATACTACATTATACTGTAGAAGATGGCATAGTATACATTTACAAGTGTTTTTTTTTATTAACCTGGTCGGCTAGTATTCTGATACCATAACACATCACATTAAGTTTATTATATACTTTGTCGATGTGACATCTTCAGCCTAAATCTGTGTCCCAATAAAGTCCCAATATTTTAGGTTCTTGTAACAAATTGACAGTGGCACCATTCAGCTTTATTGAATTTTGAACTATGTTTGCATTTGAATCTCTGAACATCATCACTCCAGTTTTCCCAGTGTTTAAGACCATTTTGTTTACATTGAACCACCTGTTAAGAGCAAGTTCTATATTATTTACAAGAGCAGGGAAATTACCACCTTTAACTATTATTGTTGTATCGTCTGCATAATTCACCGCCACCATATTCGTGGAATTTAATACAGAGGGCATATCGTTGATATAAATTACAAAAAGTAAAGGACCTAAAATACTGCCTTGTGGGACCCCATTAGCCAGTCCTCGCAGAGTGGAGGTCTTTATGATTTTGCCTCTTCTCACAACCACTCTTTGTTCACGTCCCAGTAGATAGTATCTCATCCCTTTCAAAGCGGGAACTCTCACCCCACACTGTTCCACTTTTTCAATTAAAATCTCGTGATCTATGCAATGGAATGCCTTACTCAAATCTAGTTATACACTACTCACCAAATGCGGAACACCTAAGGATTCCAGGATTATTTTGTTGACCTCGAACAATACAGTGTCCACTCCTTTACCCTTCAGGAAACCATGTTGCGAGGGGTTCCAGAAATTGTTCAGCGTACTGAAGTTATATAGTCGACTATAAATAATAGATTCAAATATCTTCGAAAAGATTGTAAACAGGCTAATAGGTCGGTAGTTTGTCACTTCTGTTTTCGGGCCTATCTTATGAATTGGATGTACTAATGCAGTTTTCATTTGTTGTGGGAAGACCCCTGACTTCAGTGAGTTATTTATTAGTTTGCTCAGAGGGGGTACAACCACCTCCCATTACTTTCTGCTGAGCAGATGTGAGAGTTTCAACCTTTAGCCCAGCTATGTGCTATCTTATTATTTCGGCATGGTATTTTCAATACTTAATCTTGGAAGAACTAAACAACAACTTTGAAAACATGGAATTTATTAATAATGAACAACATGGGTTTGGAAAGGGTAGATCTACCTAGTCTGCTGTTCATCAAATGGTGATCTTTGTAGGAATGGCTTTCGATCAGAAATTGATGGCACTAGACCTAAGTAAAGCTTTTAACAGTGTCTGTCATGATAATTTGCTACATAAACTACAAGAGTATGGAGTAAGAGGTATTTTGAGTTATTTGTTCACTAACAACACAGCTCTACTGGCAATGCGATCTGCTGACTATGCAGTCTGCTGACAATACGATCGGCTGTCTATGCGATCTACTGACATTCAAAAGGTTCAACAATCTCAAATCACAGATTTTATCATTTCTCCGACTACTACAAATACTAATCACTTATCAATACATGGTTTTTCAGGTGGAACTAGCATCATTAGCTGATCTACTCTGCTTAGAAGGATTGAAAGAAGTGGTCTCAAAAGAACTGTTCCAAAAACATTGCCATTCATTTCACACCCCTTGTCTTTCAAGCCCAAAAAGTTCAAAACACAATTCTCAAAAATCAGACTCTGATGGTGGTTGCATCGAAGGAACATTAGAAGTATTGCCATTAGCAGCTGCGTATGGATTAGATGAATTATACCAAAAATGCCTCGAGTGGATTGCGGAACATTTCATTCGAGTTTGGCCAACACGAGCCTTCGGACAGTTACCCCGTGAATTGAGGGACAAATGCCACAGGTATATGGAAGTGCATTTGTTACCGGAAACAGTTCTGATCACGGCTAGAGGTTGCCTGGAAATTTTACAAAACCTCGACGATAAAATTGTAGGAGCTAGGTGGATTGAGACAGTTCGGAATCTAACCGAACGGTTGTATGACAACTGCCAAATATATTTGAAAGGACACTTGGCAGCAACTGTTGTAAGCTTGCATTGCAATTTTGTTGCCGAACAAAAAAACTGGAGATTAAGTGACATTTTCTTGAAAAATTCGCATTCGCCTTTCAGCACGGATGGTGGGATCGTTAAGCAGCTTGAAGACATGTTGATTGTTGTCTGTCGTTCGATATCTTCTCCTGAACAAATTTGTCGGTGCTACGCAAGAATCGGAAAGTTGATTAAGGAAATTAAAGTGAATGAATCTTCGAATGCGAGTAATCAAGAAGTACCTGCGTTATTAAACATACTTTTCAGGATGCAGGCTGCGATTGAAGAAAAGATTCTTGCAGTTGGCGAGAAAATTTCCAGGTGCCCTTCATGGGATACTATCGATATGACTCTGAGGTAGTTATTCAAAAATTTTATAATTTTTTCCCTTTAAAAGATTCGATTTTTCAGGGAACGTATCGTGCAACTCCAGAAACAGCAGAAGCAGCAGGAAAAGGACGAGGATTCAAGCATAAGGAGCACTCCAAGCTTCAAAGGGAGCTCCCCTCCAGTTACAATGTTGCCTCGGGCTACAAGAACAACTCAGGCTCGCGAGTCTCATGCAGCAAGACGCAGACAACAGCAACAATCTAATCATCCAGTATTGCAAAGTTCTTCGGAATCGTCTTCAAGAAACTCTAGTCCATTGATTGGTACAAGAAGGATGCACATTTCTTCAAATCGTGAAATGACCAAATCTTCAGGCAGTGGAGATGCTGGGAAAGCTGGTAAAACTACTGGGAATGGTGCTAATGGTAGTCCTTCGTTGAGGAGGAGTTTGCTTATGGCTGCTAGAGTGCCCCAACGAGATTCGCATGTTCCACCTAGTCCTTTGCAAGCTAGAAGATCGACTAAGGTTCCCATTTTAGCTTCAAATACTACTTCAGGTTGGTGTAATTCAGTTTTTTTCTAGCTGTTTATAGCATTGAATTTTCTTATATTATACTAATTATTCAGTTTTAACGACAGCTGTGAAAGCTTCACATCTTACATTTATTCACAGTCAGTAGTTGTCTGTGATTCAATCAACCTTTGACCTTATTCAGAATAAAGTCGAAAGCTTGCATAAATAACTATTTCCCATCAAATAAAGTGTTTCAATTCCTTAGAAGAACAAAAAAAAGTCTTTTAGCTACATCCATCAAGTCATGGGACTGCTAGGGAAAGGTTAAAAATTCATTATAGTTGCAGTTTCTGGTGCGAATGCTTCAAGTAGAACATCAAGAAGCACCTTAACACAACCAACGGCAAGCAGTACGGCTAAAAGTGCACCCCCACGTCACACAAGATCATCAAACACAAAAGAACACCACAGCTCAATCCAGCAAAAATCTCAATCGGCACCATCAAGCTACAGAAATGACAATTTAACGATTAAACACACAAGAACTAGTTCGACGACAATGACTCGTTCGATGACGCATAGTGTTAATGCAAAACAAGAACAAACTAATAATAGTAAGTAATAGGTTTAGTTTTTTTTAAGCAAAATGTAAAATTATTGTTGAGTTCTTTGAATTGATGGATATTATATTCTTGGAGTTGAAAACATTGATATAGCTGTGGCATTGGAACTTTGAGTTTACTTTGAAACACTTTTCACTCTGCTTGCTTTTTCCGTAAGATGTTGAGGTCTGGGATCCCACAATACTTACTTCGTCATCAACAGTTTACTGTACTCATGATACCATTTAAACATTTGCTTGAACTTTTTTTTGATCGCTTTTTCTTGCTGTCAAACTGTTTATTCAAAACTCTCATGGAAGAACGCACACCAAGTTCTGCTGGCCAGATGTGGGAGTTTCAACCTTTATTATTTCGCCAGGGTGTATTGTAGATGTTGGAAATTCCTGAGTCTATTGCCCAGATCTGCTCATTCTAGAACCTTATTTGTTGGAATATATTTTCCTTTACTTGTAGCGTACCGACCTTACCTTTACAATTCACGTCTTCTTTTGTAAAGACAACATACTTCATTACCTTGTGTGTGTGAAATGCTATTAAGTAAACATACATGTCCGACATGTTGAAAGGTGGAAGCTGCCCTTACTTGTTTGTGTCAATACCCAATGATTTTTCGATAATAATAACACGGAAATATTTTAGAGTGAGCCCTGAAGAAGGCAGGTGTTTTCATTAAAGCCAGCCGAAACGTTGGCGAAACTTTAAGTATCATTTTCCCTAACTCGTGTCCGATAGCCAAGATTCCCTTGTGTCAATTTGAAGAGTGCGGACGATATCAACGATCATCTAGTAGATCGAATGGTAAGCATATCACACAGTCAGGAGATCGCATAGTCAGCAGATCTCATAGCCCACCTCTAAGAGTGAAATCATTTCTGGTAGAAGAATTTCACTACCTAGTGGGTTAAATCCAAACTAGAACTTTGAATTCTTATATGGAGATTTCAATAAAATTGAAATGCATTTATACTATTTTTGAAGCCTTTAGAATTCCCATTTGCACCTAAAAATAGAAAATTCCCCACATGTTTCTCCCTCCACATTTTGTCCAAAAGATAAATTCCACAAATCTTCATCAAATCAAATCTATTGTTCTTCAATTTTCTGACAAATAAGAGACATAGCCGTGATTGGTATTTAAGTGCTCTGCACAGTTGAAGCTTCTTTCATAATCCATTTGTGATTGATACTATTTTTGAAGACCTGAAAAGATCTTGAAGTAGCAGAAGCTTAGGTCTGCAATACTCATCATTTCAAAGAAATTCCCTAACTTAATAAAGTTTTATTTTTGTCTTACTTGTAAAATTTATGTTTTAAAAGGAACAACAAGACCAAACCCAACGGTACGGAGAAGTCCGGATGTACGAGGGAATCGAGCAACCACTCCAACAATGGCAAGGAAAAAAGCAGGATCAGGAACAAGCAGCGGCCCTTCGAACATGGTCTCCCCATGCTCCGCAATTTCCGATACTAAAAATATAATTAACTCTAAACCAACATCTTCAACAGCTGTTGAGAAAAAATCTTCAAACAAAACCCCCAAAGAAGAAAAAGTCCTTCCGAACCACGAAGAAATCCCCACCATCCAACGATCAGGAACATTTTTAAAAGAAAAACCTACCGTCTTAATCATAGAGCATCAGGAACAATCTTTTTCAAAAACCACCGTCCACTAAACATTGCCAGAGAGAAGATTTTGGTTAGATTTCAAAGAAAAGAGAGTGATAACTGCTGTGCAGTCAAAATAAGAATAAGTGGAGCAAATATTTTTTACGTAAAAAGCACACTTAAACATTCCATTTTTTTTAGTTATTTTTTTGATAGTTTTACCATTTTTTGTGTGTGTTGTTTTTTTGGTATAGCAGTCGTAAAAATTGTTCAGTACTTAGATGTGTTTATATACGCTGAAAATTTCTACAAACAATTGTAGTAGGTACTTAATTTCCTATGATCGTCTTCCGTTGATTTTCTATTGATTAAACATTATGATATTCATAATTGCATGTATGATCAGCACTCGAGATTATTATTTCAATTTCTAGTCAGTTCTGATCCGGAACCGTTTTTATGTAATTTTTTTTTTTTTGTATAAATGCGGAATAGTTGAGGTGTCTTTGCCGTTTTAGGTAGCTGGAAAGCGATTGGCTTCACTAAAAATGAGCGTCAAGATACAATTTGTGATATAAGTTAAGCAAGTTATAGTTTTTTCCAATGTTAATAACTTTGCCGAAGGCGAAACACAATTTTTTGAGGCGTGATACGCAAGCACGTGTGCAAAATTTTTTTTAAATTCAATACTTGTACAGGGCCCAACAAAATTTCCATTCAAAATACTTCTATTTTCAAAATTGTGTGATTTTTAGAATCGGGGCGATGAGTTACGGAACTTGCTTTTTGCTTTATAAATCTTTCATCAGGAATGTTGTAAAAAAAGTGAGTTTTGCAACTTGGTGTCTCCATTATTTGGAAATATAAAATACTGTTGTCACTGTTTTAATGTGTAAAACAATTTATTTATTTTTTTAATTACTAAGCAAAATACCAAAGAATAGTAGTTAACAGCCTTGTGTGTATAATAAGTTATTAAAAGAAAGAAAACACTTCATATTAGATAATAATTATGATAAAAATGTACCTATCTAATGTTGCATATTGTCTTATGTATTCAGTAGATTGTTAGTAACAAAAATATTCAAATCTATTTGTTAGTTTTATTTCTAAACCCCCTTAAATCCCACAAATCGAATTTGGCGACAAAATTGAATAAAGCTACTTCAAATTTTGAAAATTAGCGTCTTTAAGAACGCAAAAACAAAAGTATGCCTTGGAAGAAACAAAAAACAATCGGCTGTCAAAAGCGCGTCTTTTTTCCGCGTCGGTTGTGTTGTGAAGTGTTTGTGCATCAATTTCATGGATAAATCGCGTTAAAGTGGACAATCAGGTGTTTAGTGTGTCATCAAGAATTGCTGTGGGCATCATTGAGAATTGCGGTGAGTAATTTCGTTATTTTTCCCGCTGACATCTTTCAAAATGACGCGCGCGCACCAGGCATTCCAAGTATTATAACCTAGAATATGTAAAAGCAAGGATTAAGCGGAAAACATAAGCCTACTTGTATGGTTTTTCCGTCCCATAATTCGTGCATAGTTGTTGCTTGCCTTTATTTTGACATCATGACCGTTATAAGTTGATAAAAAGTAGTACCCTGACAATCTGAAGGCGTTGAATGATAAGTCACTTTTGACTCGAGGCTGAAGGGCAGGGAAACCCGATGTGGACAAGTAAATGTCTCCTGCTGGCCTTAGACTCAGTACTGCTTAGACTAGTCTTTGTCGCGAAAGAAGCGTTATTCAAAAGTACCTACGTAAAATTGTGCAAAACAATATACTTCAAATTAGTAGCTTTCCAAAAAAGCGTCATACGTTCCCATCTTCGAAACACGTAGCGTCTCGTTGTTTAGAACCTTCCACCCGCACGAAACGAGGTTCTAAACACCCGCTAGGGTTACAAATAGCTCATTTGTCTTGGGTCCGGTTCAGATGTCCCTAATTTTAAGTTTGTTGTGAATTATAAAAAATATATTTGTGCCGCTCCATGAACTTGCTTTGATCATCTAGTCGATGAGCTTGTACTTGACTTGTTGACGCACCCTGCCATGCCAGTATTCTAATCTAAGATTTTAGATAAGTAGATATCTCATCTATGTTTTAGATTTGGCCATTTTATGGCCGGTCTTACCAAATGACATTTAAATAAATACTTAGTTAAATGTCAAATGAAGATAATTTCTGGATAACTTTTATTCATTTCTTCAGACATGTAGCGCACAGATGTGTATTATTGACTTTTCACGGCCATAATCTTCAAAATTTACAAGTTATAGGTTAAGAATGGACATTTATTTTTAAAGGGGATTTAAATGTTTGGTAAGACCGGCCAATAGTTTATTTCTTATCATAGTTTATTTCATCCGTGAATTTCATCTACAGTAGAACGTCAATAAACCGAACGTTCAATAATCCGAATTTGATTCAGAAGAGTGACGTTATTTTTACTAGATCTAAAAGCTCTGGAATCAGTAGACAATTCACAACTAGTTTCAACCGTTGACTGATATGTATAACTAGATCCATATAGGGTGAAGTCTCCTAATATCGGCCCCCTCCCTAATATCGGCCTCTTCGGGAAAATGGAACATGAAAAATGCATCTCTACCCTACATGGTGTCCGTTGGGAAAAATAGGGCAAACATATAGAAAGAAATATTGTACATAGAATAATGAAATTTTGTGTACATAAACGAGACCATTTGAAGCGCCAAACCAAA
>JAUIMX010000715.1:0-11118 GCA_033557805.1 Phaenonotum sp. SLE1380 | reverse complement strand
GGTTTAATTATTATTACATAATAGGCTATGAAGATAGTAAAATTAAACATAGGAATGAAAAACAGAATATCACTTCTATGAGGCTTAAAGAATTGAGTTATGGAGCTTTGCTTTATCTTTTTCTCAATTTCTTTTCTCAGCTCTGCATAGGGCTCGAAAAACTGTCAACGCCTCTTTTAAATTTTAGTTACCTCTCCATAAGAGGTTCCAACTCAATTACTTGATTGGTCAATTGTTCCGCCTATGAAAAAATATCGTTCAGATATTTTAATGATAACTCTGGTGTAGTCTCCACATCTAACTTTTCTGAAACGTCTTCTAAATTAGGGGCAGCTGTAGATTCTGCAAGAGGTTCTATCGTTAATCATGGTTTGTTATCATTTCCTCGATATCTGCAGCATTAATCAACTCAAACCCTTCTCCTTTAACAATACGTGCTATGTTGACAATATCAGCTACCATGGTGTTCAGTGCACAAAACAAAAGCAGTCTGATAGATGTTTTCTAAGCGAATTGACCTTCAAATTTCTTACTGCGGATAAAAAATCCGCGGATAACGAGGGATTACTGTATATAGATTCAAAATCCGAGCATTGATTAATCAGTTGTTGGTTTGCGATGGCTAACGTGAATAAATAAGGAAAACAAGACAGTAAAATGAAGTTCTCAGAAAGATTGTAAAAAAACTATGAGTTCAAGAAATCTTCCACTTGATACTAACAATAAATAATAAGGCTCATTAATCAATGATACTAATAAATTCATACTGAGATTTTACTCACCTACAGCAGCAGAATGAAAATTCTGGGGAGTGGCGACTGTAAATTAAAAGAATAAGTTACAACAATTCAAATAGCAATAAATTACGTTCATACCAATAAATCAAGTCGGCGTTTATCTACCTAGCGGTAAAAATGCAAACGTATTGTCCTTACGTACTTTGAATATTTGTATCCAAAACAAAACAATTTTTTGACGTCTTATCTCTCTGCTTCTGACATATAAAAGTAGCTCCAACAAGCCGTAGGCAATCAAACGTGCTTTGAGTAGTTCAAATGCACGACTTAACCTCATTTTTTAAAGTCTACTTCACACACTGACGTGTACATTTCTTTCAGTAATTAAATAATACACTTTCATATTTCAACTTTATTTGAAAATACGTGAAATGCTTACAAAAACTACGGCTGTGATAGTGATAAGTTCTCAAATTTTACGTGGTGAATGTGAAGATTTGTTTTCGCATTATATTTCCAAGGAGCTAGTTCGTTTTGGTTTCATCGTAGGAAAAATAGCAATTTTGCCGGATTGTGAGCCAAAAATAGTTAATGAATTAGAGCAGCTATTAAAAAATTTTGATTACATATTTATGGTTGGAAATTTAGAGCCTGGAGTCACAAATGTAGTTTATAAAGCATCTGCAAAAATATTTAGGCAAGAATTAATATCAAATCAAGAATTGAACTCTGCATTGGCAGATTTACACAGGAAGTGTGTTACAGAATCTCTTATTCCAGGAACTGCAAAAATTTTGCATTCTAAGGATGAAAATTGCAGTTTACCAAAAATACACCCGGTCGTTTATGTTCAACGATTATTTATCATTCCCAATGACGAAACAAATTTAAACTATATTTTCCAAAATGTATTAAAACCATTCCTCCTGCTACTTAAAAGTGAACATAAATACATAAAATCTTTGTGCTTGAATTTCAAAGATGAATATATTGAAATTGTAAATAAATTCAAGAAAGATTTACAAATTGAAATATCGTTTGAGAAACAGAATATGTCCTTATTATTTAAATTGCAATCTTCTTGCCTAAATACATTATTGAAGATAGAAAAGGAAATTATTAAAGAAGCTGGATCTGATGTTTTGTATAGCGAAGAAAATGAAACGAATAATTGTTCATTATATCAGCAAATAAATTACCTGCCAAATACCAGGCAAGCAATTGGCGTAAGTACAGATTATTATTCAAAGTTTGTTCGCTAATCTAGAATGGCAAATAGTTTGAAACTTTTGTATTAAATACTGATAAGAATTTTTTTGGTGTTTCGTAAACAGCTCATGTCCTTGTTTTGAAAATAATAAAGTAGCATGTTACATTTTTAGTTTTGATATTAGAACTGTTTGTTTATGAATGGATATATTTAATCAAATATTTGATGCTTTTTCTTGGGTATAAGGAACATAAAAATCACTTGTTTAGACGTTTTGACAAATTTTTATTGTTTTTGTCAACACAAGATTAAAATGTTAGGTACTAATTCAAATCACAATCCCGTCGTTATGCTTGCTTTCAAGGTTGAAAAGCAAACATAGTGACGGGGTAGTTATTTGAATTAGCATCTAATTTAAATACAGGCGTCCCAGATTTTATTACCCAATGGATATCTTGCATATTTCTGAAGATGTGAGAAAGATTAAATGGGATGAAATAAACTATAATGCAAGGCCTTCAATTGGCATGTACTTTTCACTTTTTACAATTTTCTGTTAAATCGGAAGTTACCACTAACTTTGTTATTTCAAATGGAACATCTGAATATTTTTCAATATTTGAATAATTTTACTAAACGTCCCAGATTTTGTTACCCGATACATGTCTTGCTTATTTATAAATATTAGGTTTAAGAATCCAAATATTGAAAATTATATAAGTATTTCATTTAAAATAACAAGGTTAACGTTAATTTTCGGCTCAACCGGAAGTTGGAAAAAGTGAAAGGTACATGAAAATTGAAAGCCTAATGTTATAGTTTATTTCACTACATTTTACTTCTATATTTATAAATAACTGAAATATTCATCTGGGACATTTTGTAAAATAATTCATTATTCAATTTCAATATCTCAAGAACAGTAGGATTCAAGTATAAGGCGTTCTAGATGAAACTTTATGAAAATTGATCCTAGAATCCTAATGTTGAAGAATATACAGGGTGTTATATTTGAAATATCAAAGTTAACGATAAGTTCCGGTTTAACGCGAAGTTGGAAAAAGTATTTAATACGTACAAATTGAATGCCTTCCATTATAGTTCATTTCATATAATTTAATCTTCCCTCTATCTTCATTGATAAGCAAAATATTGATTGTGTAATAAAATCTGGGACCATTGAATAATAATATTATTCAGTGCTGGGACACTCTGTATAGCAGGGTGCATTTTTGGACTTAGATAAATTCCCTTAATTCAGTCTGAATTAACACCTTTTAATCAGATGTTCATGCTATACATAGTATAATGAAACATAAATTGAGTAATAGATACATTTATTGACAGGTGCATTCTATACAGGACGATCAAATCACCATTACTATTTTTATTATTGGTGCAGATACGAAATTTAAGGTTTCCTTGGCAACATGTATTGTATTTAAAGATGAGTTCTATAATGGTAGAAAATTGTATTTAAGTAATATACAGAAAGTCGAGTGGAGACCAATCCATATTTTTTTGAAAACGTCTTTATTCTAAGCTCGTGAAACATTACATCTTTTCCCACTTAATCGACTTCGTATCTACAATAATAACAAACATAGCAATGGTACAAACTTAACTTTGATCACCCTGTATACTTTATAAGTGAACTTAAACTCTCGGCGCCGTTCGGTCCAATCCAATTAAATTCTCATTGTAATCCGACTTTAAGTGAGGTATAATTAAATCCTCTCATTCATATCAGTAATTCAGCTTAAAATTGTTGCAGTCGATAGCATTTGGCTTACATAATTCAACTTCTCTTCCTATAATTGTTATTATCATTTGTGTTATAACGAATTGATTGGAAAAATTGTATATTCTAGCTTAATTTTCAAGAGTTTTGTTAACATTTCATCTAGATATATCAACAATATTCTCTACTACAGCGTTTCTTAATCTTTTTGATAGGTGGAACCCTTTTTAGTAGTCACTTTTATTGTGGAACCCCTGGTTTGTTTCAATAGTATGGTTTTAATGTAACATTCTGTAGATGGATTATATTCGCGGAACCCCTGAGTGATCTCCATGGAACCCTGGGGTTCCACGGAACCCAGTTTAAGAAACGCTGCTCTACTATGTTCAATAATAAGATTATTTTATTGTTCTCAGTAAAAGTTTTTTCACAATATTATACACTTCATCTTGTATGTTCGAATACAATTTGTGAAATAGACATTCATAACTGATATGTATAATACCAGATCTCACATAATGCCATGTAAATTTCTAATGAACCAAACTGAGAGTTTGCTCATAATGTCAATCAAGTCTTACTTACCACATGCACAAAGTACTCCATCATTAGAGGAAAATAACGAAATATCAATTTGTGTTCCTTCTTTCTTTTAAAAGATAAATAAACTTCATATACATTTTACTAAATTCTGCATATATCAATTCATGTCAAGCAATAAAACTTGCTTTATATCCCCAAAAATGTAATCCAGTAGAAATGGATTGATTATAATAAAGAGAGTTATAAATTTTTTGTTGATCTCTCTCAAAAAAAAAAAAAATTGTAGGATTATATTGAGAGGATGTTTAGCATTCAGTTTTTTTATAAACAAGAGTACATGGATCTTTTTTGTACAGGTTTTGATAGAATTGTGTTTCCAAAAATTGAACTTTCTTATTACTTTCTAATTTTAAAACCAAATCTAGAACTTTCAAATTTGAAGTACACTGTATTAGTGATTAACGTTTATACTCATATTGTTTTTTGTTACAGTATATTGAAGAATGCTTCTCAAAATATGGACCAGAAAATTGCTTCATCAGTTTTAATGGAGGAAAAGATTGTACGGTCCTACTACATTTAGTTTTGGTGATATTAAAACGAAATTATCCTGATTATAAAAAACCATTGATGTGCTTGTATGTTCAATCGCCTTTTCCTTTTGAAGAAGTTGACGATTTCATTGCAAAGGTTGAGCAGTATTATAATATAAAGATGGTAACATATGCAAAAAGCATCAAAGAATCGCTCTCATCAATCCTGGAAAGTGAAACAAATATGAAAGCTTGTTTTATGGGAACTAGAAGGACAGATCCTTATTCGAGTGATCTACAAATATTTCAGGTAATATTAAATTATTGTTAATTCAGATTATGAACGCTTATTTTCTTTTTATATATTTTATTTTAACGTTTCGACAAGGTTATATTGACTTCGACAGGAATAATTTTTGTTAAATGAAAGTTGTTTTTGTAAATTTGAAAATAGAAATATTAAATTACAATGAACTTGTTTTTTTGAAGTTATCTTTTTGGGTTTGATGAACTTTTCTTTTATCATATTGTAGTGAGGTATGTTGAAAAGTTGATGGCCTTTATGTTTTTTATCATGGAAATTAAACAAAAACCATGGGTTAATTGCAAAAAATATGTTTGAAAGATAAAAATAACTGTATAAATACAAAAATTGGTGTCCAATTACCCATTGTATAATTTATATTCATTTTAAATATTAATTTATAACAGTCAATGTTCAACGGCAAATAATGTTGCTGTCTTTAAGGAGCTTCTCCCACTTTGTACAACTTTGATTATGTCTCAGAATTGATCTGCTAAACTTTGTGGAACTATTAAACATCTAAAAATATTGGAGAAAAGTTCATATGAACATGTGCCTGGAAAAGTTTTGCTAGGGAGCTATACCGTTTCAAAGATGACGTTCTAGAAGTGGTTTTTATTAATTATATCTAGAACCACTTCAGATAAGTAAATACAATTTGCTGCGTGAACTACTGTTAATAAATTGCATCCATTGATACAAACTTTCAAGGAAAAATTCCACATGGGCATGCGGAGAGGGGTAGATCCCTTATTTTACCCCCATTTTTTCATTCCTTCATTTTCGATCATTTTTCCAAAAGATTACAATTCTTGAATGTTTCAAGAATGAAAAAGGTACTCCTATAGAAAATCGAAATATTGATAGTTTGGTAGTAGCTTATGTACTATTTTGTATATGTTGATCTGAAACGGTCTAAGTAGATAGAAATAGAAAATAGAAAACACATTGTGAACGCCATTTTTAAAATGGTATAGCTTCCTAATGAAGCATTTTGAGACAAAAGTTCATATGAAATTCTCTCAATATTTTTGAATGTTGAATGGTTCCACAAAGTTTGGCACAAGAATGTTGAGACACACTGTATATTCCATGTATTTTCCAGGACTGAAGGACTTTGGTCGATTGCCCTATATGCCAATAATCTACGCTTTTTTAATGCATGAGACAATTGACAAAAAATATGTTCCTTATTTTCGAACATACTTATCGATCATCTCAATAATTAAATTATTTGTAGCTTCCTGCAGATATTGTGTATTCTTCTTATGACTCTTCTTAAGACTCTGCAGGTTCTCTATTGAAAACTGTTTTATCCATCATATCTTATAAATATTCAACTGAATCTAAGTGCACTAAGAATGGTTGCATCCAGCGAACAAAAATCATAAAGTGCTGCAGTGTAGCGCTGTATTCAAGCAATTGACGATTCGCTGGAAGAGCTGCTGCAATAAGCCCAATTTTTGATATTCAATTGGTTATTTTTGCTTCCTCATGTTTATGGCTAACTATAAGCTATTCAAACCATTATGAGCTAATTTATCAAACGAGGAATTCAGCCACTTGATCGCTGCAGCAAATTGCTTGAAGTGCTGTCATTTTTTGGCGCATCCAGCAAAATGCCAACTATGCTGTATGTGTATGTGTGTATTGCTAATTAATTCAAAAAAAAAAATATTTAAGCAAAGCAATGTTTGATATTTTGATAAAGATTGCCCCCAATAGAACCTATGTATCAAATTATTTTTTTTTACAGATGACTGATGAAGATTGGCCCCAAATAATGAGAGTTAATCCTCTGTTAGACTGGCATTACTCGGATATATGGGATTATTTGTTAATGTTCAATGTCCCATATTGCAGTTTATATGACATAGGCTACACTTCTTTAGGGAGCAGAACCAACACGGTGCAAAATCCAGAATTACTAAGCCACGATATGGACAAAAATGAAATGTACTTACCAGCTTATAAATTATTAGATGGCTCCAAAGAAAGGTGTGGCAGAGTGAAACGGTAGCACTATCAAATTTAGTGAAAGATTTTATTTATATGTTGTTGTTGAAATTAAATATTTATTACATACATTTTAGCCGAAATTTGTAAATGATATACAAATAAAGTAATTTATTATAGTCTTTATTTCATTTACCTTTCTACAAATTGCAATTCATTAATTTCTTAATATTGCTATTAAAATCCTTAATTTATCACATTTAAATAAAAAGCATATATAAAAATCATTTCAACATGATTTGTTTTGAGCATTCTTCTAATTATTATATCAAAATTTTAAAACTAGATACGCAACTAAGTTTCTTTGTGGTCACTTGCTTGAGGAGACTTATAGCAAAAATGCACACTTGAAATCAATTTTATTGTAGTAGCGCGAATGTTGAATTTCATATCTGTATGTTTTAGCTTGTATGTTGGAGGTACAGTTTTTTTCAAGTAAAGCACCCACAGCCAAAGACAAGAGAACCTTGGTGGGAGGAGGATAGAAATCGGTTCACATCGAAATTGCAGACGATAGGGACAAATTTTATAGAATTCTTCGAATTAGTTGCCAAGGACATATTTTTCAAACTTGATATAACTTTTGATGTTTATAATTTTTTTTATTCAAATTGATTTGGGGTGTTTTCGACTGGCAGCTCCGAGCGGACTCGATGTGATAGTTTTGTCCTATCAAATATAACAAAAACGGGCACATCGAGCGAATAGAGCGTGCCCGAAGCTGCCAGTCGAAAACACCCATGGATCCACAACTTGAAATGAAAATAATTGGAAGAAGTAGAAAAAACACTTTTACAATATAAAAATGAATGAAATAAGAACAATCAAGTTGCGATCAATTCTATAAAATTAACACTAGCAGTCAACAGTTTGGGTGTGAACTAAATCCTGTCCCTTCACAACCTTCTGTCCCCTTTGGCTGTGCATCCCATTCAATATACAAACTAAGAGATGCAGCATTTGAATGCAAAGTTCTTGCTCTGATATTGACTTACCATTAAAACTAACTCTGCAACATTATTGGATAAAGCTGATTCGCAAACTAAAAATCAACTTTAGTTAATCAATATAATTTCCACTTCTAAAATTTGAAGCTTTCATGGCTACTGTTAATATTAGATAAAGGTATTTAAGGAATACACCGTGTATAGGCATTGTCTGCTGCGATGATGTTCAAACAACCAAGGACAAATAAAAAAACTTGACACAACTCAGGAATCAGTTCCCAAGATGTTCTTGCCCGGTAACTGTTCAATATCCCGACCCACTCCGATTGACGTAATTTTTGGAAAACCCCACAAAAGTAGACTCAAAAAAATTTCCCAAGCGAAAAAATTTGCAGAGGAAACATTAATTAAAATACGACGTGTATGCATATTGAGCCAATTAATCACAGGTAATTTATATGACACTCTCTGAAAACATCTAATACCAAAAATAAGACGAGGACATGAGTTCTGCATTCTCTGGATTCTAGAAATGGTGATGCTCGACAGGAAAGGACCATAAATTGTGTCGCAAAAGTTGAAGCGTGAAAGAACCAGCGAATTACAGAGCAACCTTTTAGTATCAATGTCAAGATAGGAACGATAAGAATAAATAACCTTTAGTGCACATAAGGCACCACGCATCATATTTCCAAGATGGTCGGTGAAAGAAAGCTGCTTGTCAATAATTAATCCCAAGTTTTGCACGCCACCCATCCTTACATCTAAATGAGGAAAAGAAGTTCTTTAAGCGGGGGAGCAAATAAAATAGCTACAGACTTACTAGGATTAATCTGCAAGCAATGCTTCGAGGAAAATGTTGACAACCGTTCAAGACCTGCATTATTTACATCCACCACAGCAGCATAATCACTGGGATGGAAGGTCAGGTAAAGCTGTGTATCATCTGCGTAAAGATGATATCTACAAGAGGTTATGTAAGACCCAAGGTTTGAAGTGTACACGCTAAAAAGAAGGGGACCCAAAATACTACCTTGAGGCATACCAGACGTCAAACCTTGGCTTTCAGAAAAAGAACCCTCAATAATAACCTTCTGTGAACGACCAAGTAAATAGCTACTAATCAGTTGCAGGGCGGCACCATCAAGACCGTTATATTTTTAGAATTGAGATTAGAATTTCATAATTAAGCGAGTCAAAACCCTTTGAGTAATCCAATAATATCAAAACAGTTGCCAAACCCTAATCTAAACCCCTGACTACATCATCTATATATGCAATAGCACCGTCTCAATTACGCGCCATATCGCTCCAGATCTGTTAGTGGAGGAAGTTATGAAGTTGGAGATATATGACTTCCTAAACTCAACTATTGCATTTTGATATTGAGACCTAAATTGGTTCTAAACACATAATTCATTAGATGGATTTTTCCTATACATTTCATCAAGGAAACAAAGCATTCCTCTCATCTCGATCAGACACCTGTCAAACCTTGGTGACATGAAATCACCACCCTTCACAGCGACAATTCTTAATGGAAATGATATCTGAAGTGCAGACACCAAGACATCGTTGAATCTATGAAATTTGATCTGCGACATCCTACTATCTGCAAAAGACCCACTGCCATCCTGCTCAGAAAGCGTTTACAGGGTGCCTTGCACATGTGGAAAAGTATACGTAGGAGAAACAAGATAAACCGTTGCTACCATAATAAAAGAGCGGTGGCTTTGCAGAGTTGGAACACACCATACATTCTCAAGAAGCAAGGTTGTGTCCAGAACTTATTCGTAAGATCAATGTTGTCATTGTTAAACATGTCATGGATGCTCCCTTAGAGAGAATATCGAGATCCATAAGAACTCTAACAACATCAACAGGAATGACTCATACAACCTTCGCACAACGTGAAAGTCACTCATCTGGGAACTGGATACTTGATGAATAAACCAGAATATCAATCTCTGGGTTCACTAAACACGAAGCATATACAAAATGTCCTTCAGGGCTTACTCTTCACTTGTAAGCTTGCTTCCAAATTAGAACCAAGAAGACTGGTGTTGTTACAAGAGTTCAGTACCCGAAGATACACTCACCCTTTTCTTTCAATGTTATCTAATTTTATAGGTGTATTCCTGATATCTCTTTACCTAAGTTTTTTTACCATTTTTCATTAGTCAAACCAAAAAACTTAATTGAGTAACTCAGCATTTAAGTAAATTATTTCTATATAAATTGTTTTCAGACATAGTCGTAATTTATTGATAAAAACAATATAAAAAATAGACTTCAAAACACAATTGTCGAATACATAAAGGGAAAGAAAATGGCTTGCATTCTGGATAATTCTTGTATTCAAAATTGCGACATGTTTGGGATATTTTCGTCTTTTAAATTAACATCTAAAATGATTTTTTGTTATTTTTCAATAGACATTTTCCAATTTTTCTTGTTACTGTTTAAATTTGACAATCCATTATTCTATTGGCATCACAAAGGCCGCATACAAGAAAATAATACTGAGCAATCCAGGTTGACAGCCGGCTTTGCTACTGTTCTAGTGATCAAGTTACGCACCCGTTTCCTGAACGCACCCAAAGTTACGAAAATGAATTAATCTAAAATTCCAAGAAAATAATCGATTATTCAGTTAAGCATTTCAATGAATCATAAAATTTCTAGAAAGTAGTGTCATATAATATACCTAAATTTTCGAAATCAACTCAACGACTACAACTATATAAATTTGATTTGAAAATGAGAATTTCCCAAAACATGTAGCAATGGTCACATTCAGGGATTCAAATCGTGGCAGCGCGGCATATAACTCTCTCTCTAATCTATGTAACTATACATACCTATACTCACTGCTGCCTAACTTGTCGTGCTGCAAGCGCTTTCGTTTCCCTGAATACGACCAATTTCAAAGGATGAAGTTATTCAAGTGATTTTCTTTCTCTTTATACAGTGCTTCCCAAAAAGTTCGCATCATATGGGAACCTTTTTTTTATTGATTTTATCGAAAAACTTTATTTGAATAAAAAGTTTTGCTTCACTTGAAACAAAAAAGGAGCTATAGCAACC
>JAUIMX010000714.1:0-11119 GCA_033557805.1 Phaenonotum sp. SLE1380 | reverse complement strand
TTTTAATTATTGGGATCATGTAGCCTTGAGAAAGATTTTAAAATAAATCGAAACGTTGGCTTCAACCAAATAGTTTTCAATTTACAGAAGTCCGATACACCAAAATAAGAAAGCTTTTCATATTTGTTCAGATTATGCACCTGTAATAGCTAATAGTGTATGCCAAAAATGGAAGCAATCACTCAATTTGTGAAGAAGTAAAGGATTAAAAATCAATTTTTTCGCTCAAATTTGAAGGCTTATACCTTTCTTATAAAAGGTTTCTGACCAAAAGTTATTTTAAAAAATCTTCCTAATTTTGAGTCTAGTATCTGTAGTTAAGAGGATGCCCATATAATGCGGGACACCCTGTATTCACAAATTCCCATATTTTCTCCAAGAAAATTTATCAAGTTCAATATTGCTCAGATATGGATGCCAATCATTCTGAACACTTATCAACATGATTCTTTCGTAATTAATTAAAAGAAATTGTCATATTTTGGGTGTCAATCTTGTCTTTTTTCCAAATTTCTCTGTTTCTTGAATTAATATTACTCGAAAACGGAGCATTTTACAGAGGTTTTATATAAGAAACTTTTTTGTACTGGATGCAGTTATTGAAAAAACACATAACTTTCCACTCATAATTGAAACAATTAGTATTTTTCAATTTCTTACGTAAAATTACAATTACGATAACTCAACAATTTCAACAATAAATAAAATAGTCCAAGAAACTTGTTCTTAAGTTTTTGAAATAAAGTTTTAATGTAACCGAAAAAATGAATGGCGTGCAAAACCCCTGTATTTTTGCGGAAGTCAAAACCTCACAACAAATGACACGCAATCACCAACTTTACACTTTATTATTAAAAAAGGCGTAAGACGTAAAATGTCTGGACAAGGCATTAAGTTGATAATTTACTAAGTCGTATCATGCAGCCTACAATCTGTCAATTTAATAAAGAAGCAAACGGTTTTAGTTATTAGAATTCTTGGTGAAGCGCGAGGCGTTAAATTGCCTTTTCAACTTCCTTCCTATTGCATTAATTAAATGCAGTTTTATGTGTTTGTTGCCACCTTGCGCAAGTATTAACACTTAAGACTCGTGACGTTCAACGGGCATTGTTCATTGTTTTGTTCTTGTTTGTTCTAAATGCAAAACATTTTGGCAGGCTAGTTATTAGCATTAGTGCGAATCAATGTCGCTGGCGAAACATGTAAGGCAAATCAGAGCGTTGAAAACAACAACGTACAAGGAAACAAGTGTAAGATGAGCATGGAGATTTAATCAACTAATTAACAGGGAACATTATCAGGGCTTGTTGGGAAATTATTGACCGAATAACCTAAAAAAATTATTATGGTTCCTGCGTTTGTGTCGATCCACATTATTATCCAAAACGCCCACCTAAGTCCATTCATGGTGAAAATATGTGGAGTGAAATTGATACCACGCAGTTTTCTTTTAAGGAAACTATTTTTTATGGTTAGAAATTAGCAATTCGTTGTATCTGCTCTACATGTGTAATTATCAAGTCTTCTATTATATATGGATGCAATAGGAGATCCATCCATTAAATATGAACTTATTAATAATGGAAAAACGGTCCCGTAACGGCCTGGACTGAAAGAGTTACCGTTTTATAATTTAATCACGCTATTACTTTTTCATATACATTTTTTGTAATAGTTTATAATAGTGAATTGATACGTTATTTTGAATTTGTTTATACTATATTTTTCCAAGGTATAAAGTGCGGTGGAATCATTTCTAGTTCAACCAGAAATGACCTTTTCTTTCGTTATTTTAAACGCCATTTGAGGTATTTTTTCAATTTTATAAATCGACAATTTCATTCTGCGTACACAGTGATAAAAAAACAAAAAAAAAAGTAAACGGATAATTCTCGAATACATGGTTTTTTTTATCGATAATAATTGTCCCACGTTCTTGGAAGTAGTGGAAAATGTACTATTAGTTTAGTGTTTCACAAAAAAAATCATTTTTTTTTTCAAATAACACGCTGCTAGCGTACCACAACTAATAAGAAGTAGGTATATATTAGGTGTTCATTCTAACTGGGCCATTAGAAGTATATGGAGAATGATTGATAATTTTTGAAAACCAATTATTGGATTTTGTACGGTTCCAAGGGGACATCCTACTAAAATATATTCAAGTTTGACACACTTCCGGTTTAACCGGAAGTAACGTTATCTTTCTCTACTGATTAGGGAAAGTCATATGTGAGGTACATATTCGAATTCCTGATGAAAATACCTTTCCAATGATATAGAAATTAGCATTCTACTCCTAACTAAAGCTGCGTTATTAATTTTTTTTCTATAAATTCACCGGGCAACGAACTATTACAAAAAATAGAAAATGGAACAGGGATCGTCATAACTTGGAGTTGAAATCTCACAAATTAACTCAACAGGCAATGTAAGTTGATTTAATATAGATTTTTTTTTATTGAAGTCATGGCCTTCTCGATACACAATATTAATTTCAATGATTTGTTTGTTCATAACTTCCATTTTTTAAATAACACGGTATAATTTTTTCTCGTGAATCGTGTAGAGCGTTTGATTGCCTACGTTTTTTATTTACAATGTCCTATACCTAAAGACAACCGTTGCTGAGATAATAAATTAAATAGGAAATTCATATTTAGTGTTTCGTTAAAAATAGTTGGCTATGGATTATTAGAATGAATTTCATTAAATTTTCCACTGAAACTGTTCAATAGACAACAAAGCACTAGATTGAAATATTTCAATGTTTAATTAATAATTAATTTCAATATTTAGTGACGAACCTATTTTTGTATTATTTATCTCTTAACTTACTCATTTTTTCGTGGTTCGGTAGTTTAATATTTTACTTAATATATTTAGATGTCAATTCAACAGACAACGAATTACTGTGCATTAAATAGTTTCAATATTTAATCATATATTCATTAGCTTAAAATTAATGTAATAGAATAGCTTCCACACCAAAAAGACTATATTAAGAACGATACCGTCAAAAAAGACAACCCAATAGGAAAATATTTCACAATATACAATGGGTTCCTCGCCAGAAAAACGTGGAACCGAATCGTCAGCAGAATCAGCAATAAACATTTGAGCCTAGGACAATTATAACAAATTTACTTTTATTTTAACGATTGAATTGACATCTAATTATAATAAGTAAAATTTAAAACTACCAAACCACGAAAAAATAAGCAAGTAAAAAATAAATAATACAAAAATAGTTCGTCACTAAATATTAAAACTATTTTAATCTAGTATTTTGTTGTCTGTTGAACAGTTTCAGTGAAAAATTTGATAAAACTCATTCTAATTATCCATAGCCAACTATTTTTAACGAAACACTAAATATGAATTTCTTATTTAATTTATCTCAGTAACGATCTTTGATTATATATACTTCGTATATAGATAATCAAAGGTGACGATTGACTTTAGGTGTTGGACATTGTAAATAAAAAACGTAGGCAATCAAACGCTCTACATGGTTCACGAGAAAAAAATATACCGTGCTATTTAAAAAATGGAAGTTATGGACAATTGAAAATCATTGAAATTAATATTGTGTATCTTGGAGGCCATGACTTCAATAAAAAAAATTCAATATTAAATCTACTTACATTGCCTGTTGAGTGAATTTGTGAAATTTCATCTCCAGGCTATGACTATTATTTGTAATAATACGTTTTCCGATAAATTTATAGAAAAAAAAATGAATATCGCGGCTAGAGTTACGAGTAAAATGGTAATTTTTGTATCGTTGGAAAGGTAGTTCCATGAGAAACTCGAATATGTACCTCACATATGATTTTCCCTGTTCAGTAGAGAAAGATGACGTTACTTCCGGTTAAACTGGAAATTTGTCAAACTTGAATATATTTTAGTTGGATGTCCCTTTTGGAACCGTACAAAATCCATTCTTTGGTTTTTAATAATTTTTATCAGTCTCCATATACTTTTAATGGCCCAGTTAGAATGAACACACGATATTTTTGCAAATACAATCATCAAAATGTCTTATTGTAATATTTAAAATTTTGTAACCCAGTGCCACTATAAGTACATCCAGTCATAGAATGACTATTGCCTCGACATGGATCTTCGATTGTCAACTATTATAGAGGCTATTTCTTGGTGAAACGTCAAATTTCTTGGCGAAACGTCAAAATGCTGATTTCATCATGAATGTGAATTTGAAAAGAACGCCACTTCAGCTGTCCGTTTATATCGAAAAAGATATCCGCAGAGGAATACGCACCCGTTTTGATATACTTTCAAAAAAATTGAAATGAAACTTCGGAATGACTATCAACGTCAAATCAAATTTTGACTTTTTACTATAAAATAAGCGTCTTTCAAGAAATGACTATAGAAGATCCACGTCAAAGTAATTGCTGTTTTATTGCCGGCTGTACCTAATATATAATTGCGCTAGCCCCCGTTTTCATTATGAAAATTTTTAAGTCACTTCAGATTTCGAAGTGACTTTAGGACTTCGAAATTTTCATTATGATATACTACAAATTTTTAAAAAATTTTATAAAACATCTTCATGGGATATCATGTTATGTGTATCATTCCATTGGTTGTGGTGCACTAGTATTTGAAAACATGATGTTATCTAAGAAATCCCAAACTAATGGTACATTTGTTACAATGGCATAAAAAAGGCGTCATATAAAATGCGTAGAACAGTTATTTCCCATCAAGAATTGAATATTGGATGAATTTTAATTAAAAAAACATTTTTTAACACAAATGTAACCGAATTCATTGTGAGAACAAGTGAAAAAATATGAAATAGAGTGGAAAAATAATGCAAGTGGCATTTAAAATACCGAAATGATAGGTCATTACATTAAATCCCGCATAATTCAACTACAATCCCTAGAAAAATGGATAGCATCAGATGACGCAAATAAAAAATCAAAAACTACGACCAAGGTGCTTCAGTGCTGTTTAAACCATATCTACACAGGAGATGAATTTTGAATCTATACATATGAGCCCGAAACAAAACAGCAATCTACTGTCTTTCAAGACGAGTCAAACCCAATAGAAGACGTTCACGTACAAAAATAGAAGACGTTCACGTACAAAGTGCTTCAAAGTAAATAGTTGCCTGTTTCTTCCAAATAACTGGGCATGTAGGAATTCTTTACCACGTCAATAAAAGTTGTCATAAATTAGCACAACAACCGCGTATTTGACCGGCCTAAATATTGAACTAATGGGTCATCCCTCGAACAGTCATGAGTTTGTTCCTACACATTACAAATAAATTGCGTTTTTCGACGCCTGAAGATGCATTCAAAACTCGTGTTTCGGGGGACCTTGGAAAACATGCTAGGGCAATTCATTCAAATGTAAGGAAAAGTGTATTGATCATCAAGGGAAGTATTTCTAAAAACAATAAGACCATATTTGATGATTAATTTTTGTTTTTCTTGCCTATTCTTGAAGTATAAGTCAACTGGGTTTCTTTCCTCACCCTGTATAGTATATGGCCTGAAGTGGAATAATAACAATTTTCTTCCATTTTCCAACTAAGTTGAATCTGACAATGAATTTTTTCGATAAAAATATAGCTGACGAATAATCTCAAGAGGAGATACCAATTTTTCTAACATAATGGTTATTTCGTCAATTCAGTATGTTATCAAAAAGTGCAAAATAATAAGACAAAAATTATTAAGGCAGCAGTTGCTATTCATTCCCTCAAATAAAATTTTGAAAACTATTTCAGTTTGTTATTTTGCAGAATATCTTATATCAACAAATTTGACTATCAACTAGCCACCGAAATCTCGATCTCTGACGCTTCTATATTTTGTGTTTGCAAACATCCTGATTCAAATATTTCTGAAATGCTAGGGCAATATGAAAAATATTCGCAGAATAAATAATAATGGTGAATAACCTGTATGGAAGCGGCTATGTAATTGTATGAATACTCCCAGAAAATGTTCTAATGTTCTGCCTATCGTAAGAGGCGACAGTTACAAATAGAATAAGAAAAGTTGCTGATTTAAGACCTGAAAGTTACTTCAGCTGATTGCCTGCAAATCGCTAGGAGAACTGTTGTCAAGAAAAAAAAACATCAGTGAATGAAATTGGGTCTTGTGATGAATAACCTTTATATGGGTCATTTTTTATCCCAGACAAGGATACTCACTACACTGATATTGGAACGCTCCATTGGAAGCAGATTCCCAAAGAAAGGATTCAAAGTGTTACATTTTAGAAACCAGAACTCCACTTCTAGCTTACTGAATGGCGGATGCAGCAAGCTAGTGGCGCCCATTCCGTACTTCGACTTGATTAGCCATTCGCAAATACTTTAGAAAACGAACAAAGTTAGGTGTCCTCTTAGCTGTAGTAAATAATAAATAGAGTTGATATAAAAGTAGTAACAACCATTGGGAGTTGCTAGTACCAAAGTGAAGAAAAATTATCAAGGATGAACACACATAATTTGATAAACTATAGAGAGTGAGCTATAAATTCACTCCGTAAGTTATAGAAGAATACTTCATAGCATTTATTTCACTACAATATGCACTAGCAAAATTGGAGGAAGGTTATTTGAAGCTTCGTATATTTGAGATTGTAGAGCGGTATCCGGAAAAGCATTGAAGAGGATAGCACTGCCGACCATAAGAAGACACGTAAATTGGTTAATTTTCATTATCTTGCGTGAGGCCTTGTCTAAGGTTCAGGGAATTGATTGACTACGTGGTTTGCGAATCAACTGTGACGGTGATGCTAGACTAACCGGTTGCTGGTTACTAGATCTATGTCAAATAATTAGTTGATTTAATAAACACCTTTATTCAGTTTTGACAACAATGTTTTTGATTTTATTTTTTGAAGTTTTTTTGCATTGTGAGCCAGATGAGGCATTTGATGATAATCCCGAGGGCCACATATATAAATTATGGCACAAAAACGCATAATCGAGTAACACACATATAAATAGTAACTAATAGTATGAAGATTTAAAATTATAATTGTAAATACATCATAGTAGAAATTTACTATATTCAAAACAATAACATCAAATTCCAACCATATAACTATCTTTAATAAAAATTCGGCCAGATAGTGGAAAGTTTACCCCTAACATCTAGTGAGAATGATGGAACTGTTTCTGATTTTGTAAAATATCTGAGTAGTCCGACTGAATCTTCAAAGCACTTATTGGAAGTAAGGATTTCAAATGTGCGTCTGACAAAGAAGCTCTGCAATTTGATTTCACTTTAAAAAAAATTGTTCGCAAAGGTAAGTCGTACCATTGATTATATAACTCCGTAATACGGAGTTATATAATCAATGGTCGTACCAAACAAAATTAGTTTGCAAGCAAAGTTTTTAAATTGAAAATTGGTTTATGCCCAAAGTTTTATGAAAATCAATCAAGCTTTCTCAATTTTGTATTCTATGTAAGTTGTCTACATTTGAGGAATTGGTTATCATCGCATAATTTGCGGCAGGCCGGACAAAATTATGTCGTGGACCGGATCTGGCCCGCGGGCCGTAGTTTAGAGACCCTTGGTTATAGAGAGTTGAAGAGTAAAACCAAGCTTATAAAACGTTGACAGTACGTGTTGAATGAAATACGATATTGATAATTTTTATATTTGTAGCATTTCGAACTCATTCTTCTCATAACTGGAGACTCAAATTTATATACAGTAAAAATATCCTCAATAACCCATCAAAAGCTTTCTGGGCCAGGACCGTATAGTAGTGAAGTGGGGTTACTGGACATATGCTCAATTTTCCATTCATCAACTAAAACGATCATAAAAACTTCAATTTCCCGTTTGGGGAAAACAAAAAGTTTATTTGATTAAAGTTGTATAAAATATTATTGTACACTAGATATTGTCAAAACTATGGACATTACTTCCGATTTCTCAGTTGTTTTATTATAATATATTATAATTAAAATTAGTGCTAGTAGAGGTAATGTGATGGTTACCTAATTGTGAAATTTTGGAAAATTTTGTTAAAATTACATAAAATTATGATGTCAATTCGATGCAACTAGGCCACGAACTCCAATTTTAACTAAGAGTTAACTATCCTCTCCTATTTGAAAATAAAATATTCAGTTTAAAAAATGCTAATTAGATATTCTTTGCAATAGGTTCTGCTTGACTATTTGCAAGCATTCAATAAGCAAAATAAAACCATAGCAATTGTTAGTACCTACTACTATAAAAAACAATAAATTATTTGGTTTCATTGCAGTACTTGGTTAAAAAATGAAAAACAAGAAATATTTTATTTCCGGTACACGTACACGCGGTAGAAAAACATTTTAGGTTTTATTATTCAAAATATTTTAAAGGAAAAACGTCAACTCAATTGTCTTTATTCTTGTCATAGCTATTCATTTGTCCGGAAATATTTTTCACCGGTAACCTCAATGCGTACAAACAAGCATTGTTATCAAACACAAGCACGCTATCTCGTGTTGAATTGGAGCACTAAAATTTATCCACAGGAGGCACACAATCGTGCGTGCGAAATTTACATAATATTAAGTAAAATTTTACGAAACCAATATGAATCTAACCTGGGAGACTTGGTGGAAGACATGCCTTCACAGCACTGATATTGATCGCATTTGAAATAAATCGCCTTGCTACACATTCAAGAGAGGGTTGCCGACACAACGTGGTCCAAGAATCACGCTTTATCACTAAAGTAGGGGGTTGCCTGAAAAGGCCTACTTGCTCTCAAAACATCCCGCAAAATCTGACGCACGCGCAGGCCCACCTTGGAGTTTTATTTGAATGGGATCTCCTGTTTTGTTTGTCGTTGACTGTTTGGTTTTCCTTATCTAAAGCAGCGTTCCTCAAACGTCTACACCTAGACTGTTTTCAAACATGCACTTTACTGGCAACTAGTGAATAGTAATATCACTGATCGAATTATGCAAATAAATATGAATGAACGATAAGCAATCCAAACCAAAGTACTTTGCACTGGGCTAATAAAGACTTATTTGCAATGTGCATTTATAAACTGCATTATTAATGGAATCATTTAACTTTTTCCACTTACTGCAAGTGCAAGAAGATCTAGAAAAACTGATTTAATTACATTCCGTAAGATATACAAATTACGATTTAGAATGACTGGTTATAAAATTTAAATGCTTTTTATGTCTTTTTGATTGTTAATTAAATACTTAAGGCTTAAAAACAAAGGGGTCCTCTCAAACTGATAATTCGACAATTTTATAATTTAAACAATAGAATGTGCATAATGTCTTGATAAAATCGAAGGACAAAACCTGAATGATATTCTAGAACAATTTTATTTAAAAAAAATGAATTACAACGCCTCCAAAGAAGTAGATAGAATTCACAAAGTTAAACAATTGGTTAAATATCATGGATTGATGCATCACTTTTTATACCTCTACACAATGATAATACATATGTGTTGAAATAATTTATGGCAAGAGAACCAATCATTGAATAATGATGATAATGTTCATAGAAAAAAAATTAGCAAAAAAGATCGGTGCTAAATTGCAAAATCGGTATAGTTTATTAGGCTAATCAGTTAGACCATAGTTCTACAACCTGGGTTCCGCGGAACCCTAGGGTTCCGTGGAACGTTGACAGGGGTTCCGCGAGCGATCGCAATTTATGCAGCCAAAACGCACATGAAATAAATATCATCTGTATAAAAGGAAACTTAGTAGAGAAAATGTATACTCTATAATTATTTGTGTGGTTATAACTCTTTAGTTAGTAATAAAACGTACTACTAATCAACTCTTAAGGTATATGTACACTCCGGAAAAAATTAATAGAACCCCTGACAGTGGATACTGGACCATATTACAATAGCTATACCTGCATTTCAGTCACACGCTTAGCGGTAAACTCTCTGCTTGATGTCGTTCTACGGTTTCCTGCTAAGAGTCCGTTCCAAATGCAGGTATATCTCTAGCAATATGGTCCAAGATCAACTCTCAGGGGTTCTATTAATTTTTTCCGGACTGTACATACAGGGTGAGTCAATAGTGCGGCCTCAGAGTTTGGCGCCGTTAGTATCAGTTTTAGAGAAAAATGTTTTAGGTAAAAATTATTTCTACTTACCTTAGCTACAAAAAGAAATTAGTCCCCCCTATACAGGGCGTTCGAAAAGTCTTGAAACCCTTATACCTAGTGTTATTTTAAAGAGCAACCCCATATTTTTATTGCATTTTTAGATTGAACATTCAAAAATAATATGAGTTTAATGAAACAATAAGAGGGCTAAACTCAACTGTTTTCAAGATATTGTCATTTGTTTGAATTTGATGACCAATGCATACCAATTTTGTAAGTGCCAGAAATCAATTATTTTCAAAGGTAGAGTGTCGTAACTTTGCAAAATTGTTCAGAAAGGTTATTACGAATGTAGGCACTTTTAAATTTCTAGAAATATTATACAGGGGTTGCCCAATAAATTATTGAACTTGGATAATTTGAATATGCAATAACTTCATTGTTTTTTAAAAGCGTGCTGTATTTATTATTAGCCTATCTGTTGCATCATGCAATTGTCTAACTTTTTTATGTAGCATGTTCTATATCTAAAGTTACAAGTTTAAAAATTATCAATAGAAAACCAATTGGAAGCACCTTTACAATAATAGTGCCAGATTAAAAACAAATGCCGATAGTATTTTGTTATTGTTTCATGTTTCCTTAATGCTTGACAATTATTACAACTCCAAAATTGAGTTGGTTTTGGGGAGAAAGTATCAAGTATCCTAAATATCGATTGTGAAATATTTGTAGGTGGATTTTTGGTGCTTTTGGATGTTTCTTAAAAAAGTTCAGAAACTATCGTGTAATTATTGCATTGAGTAATCTTAGGATTGTAATACACTATTTGATACCTCACATATCACTTCAGTTGTTTTTAATTTATTATTTATTTATTTATTTTTATAAAACAACTGATTTGATATGGGAGGTATTAAATAGTGTATTACAATCCTGAGATTACTCAATGCAATAGCTACATGGTAGTTTGTGAACTCGAAGAACACATTTTTAAGAAACATCCGAAAATACCA
>JAUIMX010000713.1:0-11121 GCA_033557805.1 Phaenonotum sp. SLE1380 | reverse complement strand
AGTTCAAAGTCAAATCCAAGGTGATCATCGGATAGCCAAGGAAAAATCCTCCAACTTTTGTATTTACCATTTTTTCCCACAATGCTTCCTTTCAAAGTTATTCTGCTGTACCGGGACTTTTGGATAACCCTGTATAATATATTGTATGATTGAAATGTTTTCTGTAGTATATTGAGTTATATTAAGTTAATTGTTGTAGTATTGATAGATTTCATCAATTAAACGTCGATGATATATTGCTAATTACTTCTCTTGTTTCGGAAAGTTATAGAACTGAATCTCTTTACATTTCGGTGCTATATGTATTTCGGTTTTTTCGTTCAAAAGTTTTACTATTTTAAATTTTTTTTTGGTATATGAATGAAATGTTTTTAGATAGTGTATATTATTGATCGTTAAATTAATGTTTATTAATGTATGTGTTTTAAATGCGTAAATTATAGCAGTGTTTATACGCACATCACTTAAATGTCGATAATGTATTTTCTGAAATATGGTATATGATTAAAATATTTTAAATAGTATATTGATCAACATTAAATTAATGTTTTCTTTAATAGAAGTTCTAAATGTGTAAATTATTGTTGTATTCATATCTACAACTATTAAATGCCGATAATGTATTGAACAAAATATGAGAATAAAATATTTTCAATACTGTATTGTTCAGTTGGGCCATTAAAAGTATATGGGGAATGATCGAAAATTTGTTGAAATCAATTAATGGATTTTGTACGGTTTCAAGGGGGACATCTTACTAAAATATATTCAAGTTTGACGCACTTCCGGTTTTTCGAATAGGGAAAGTAATATGAGAGGTACATATTTGAGTTACTCATGAAAATACCTTTCCAACGATATTAAAATTAGAACTCCACTTTTCAAAATATAAATTCATCGGAAAAACATATAATTACAAAAAATAAAAAATGTACTGAAGATACTTATTACTTGGAGATGACATTTTACAAATTCACTCCACAGACAATGTAAGTTGATTTAATGTTGAAATTTTTTTAATTGATGTCATGGCCTTCTTGATACACGATATTATTTTAATGATTTACAATTGTTCATAACTCCAATTTTTTAAATAGCACTGTATATTTCTTTCTTGTGAATCTCGTAGAGAGTTTGATTATCTACATTTTTCATTTTCAGTGTCCTATACCTAAAGTTGACCGTTACTGAAATAATGAATAAAATAAGAAATTCATATTTAGTGTTTTGCTAAAAATATTCTGAATATTTCATCATTCAACATTATTTCTCCGTACATTCAATAAACACCAAAAACGTATTTACATATGTATATTATATCATGATTAAAGTAGGTATTTTAGCAATCAAAAAAAATCAATTTCTTTATAATTTTTTATTAAATTTTTCATTAGTACATTTAATTTATTTTTGTAGTTTTTAATAATTACCCAACATTATGTATTATGCTATAATATGTATAAACACCGCTTTTCTACATCTTATACTCGATTATCCGGATTTTCGTTTATTATTTTTTTCTTAAACACAAACCGTCGTCTAAAATAGCATTCCGGTTCATTGTTTTCTAAAATCCATAAAATTTGGTTTGATTGTATTGTGAAGGAAGAAATGTAGTAGTGCAATTTTGAATAATACACCAACAAAATTTAAAAAATATAAATAAATAAAGGTTTAAGGAAATCTACTAATCCGCAGATAAATGAACCGCTGCTTTATACATAAATAAACAAAAAAGTAAAAAGCAAAAGAAAATGATATTATTTTGCCAGACTGTACTCCCAGACATGATTTACGATTTTTTTATTATAAACAAAGATTATGTTGAGCAACTTGAGCTTATCTCTTTTTATATTTTAAATGCTTTTTTCACAATACATAACTCATAATAATGATTATTAAGTACCTCATTATGCACCTCTAATTTTTCAATGTAATATTTATTCTCTAGTAATGGATATAAACACTTCAAGTGTTGATTTATAGACAATAAAGAACAAGAAATCTTCTCAACAACTGTACTCGTACTATATTACAGAATGGTTGGAAAATTAAAACAAACGTAGCGTAATGTTTTTCTCAGTAAGGATAGATTAAACCAATGAATTAACAACTGAGATTGTTTATCAACTTTAAAACGAAACACAAACTTGACTTATAATCATGAATAAACAGAGTTTATATAAAAAGCGTTATTTATGGAGCGCGACTGTAAACACTTTATTTATACATACTATGAATTGGAATTTGCTATGACATGCATGGCTGAGCGCTCCAAACTCATCGTGCTCTATCTTAAAAGTGGTCAAGTTTAGATGAATTGATTTAAGTCATAATTTGTAGAATATTTTATACACCACAACTTTTGTGATTAATGCTGATTTTCGTGACTTTTGACTTTGAATATCTAAGGATGCTCACGCATGATCTTGTGAGATTTTTGTTACAACATTTAAAAATGCCAAGATGAAGGTTTAGATAAATTTTCAACCTATTACGATTCATTCAGAGGTTTTGTTGATAGATTAAAAATATTTATACTGATATTTTCATATGTAGTAACCGTTGTGATGGTATTGTTAATTTTGAAATTTATTTTTTCAGGGTATCTTTCGGAAGTTCGAAAGGATCGATGGTAGAAACATTAATTTATGAAACGCCTGTTCAAGAGGAACCTGAACCGAGCCCTATTCCAGAAAATTCAATACCGTTCCCTGTAGACCATGATCAAACAGAGTAAGTCAATATTCAACTTTTGCCTACAAATTTTTTTTTATTCTGATAAAATTTGAATTGTTTATTCTCATCTTTTTTTATTTAAAATGTGCTTTAATAATATAAAAATTCAAAAAATTGAAAATATAACATGATATTCCATTAGAAAATTTCGTAATATTTTTTTCTATAAATTTGTAACCTAAACTCGACTACATAATTGAGAAGCAGCCAGAGATTGGCAATGCATGCCTTTGATGTAGGTTTTCAATTATTGAAAGACGCTAATTTCTTAGTGAAACGTCAAAATGTTGTTAGAAAAATCTAGTTTTCTCTGGTTATGGTGCGTGCTAACAAGGTGCTGTTAAAAAAAATAATTTATCTATTTCTGTATTATTTACGGTATGAATTGAAAAGAAGGCAGGTTTTTTTGAAATACACAAAATAATCAATAACGATAAAAATCGAATATTGGAAAATGTTCCTTTTATTAATTTTTTACTGTGCAAGTAACATTTTAAATTATAGACCATTTCCGGTTAAACCGGAAGTTATTCAGTTTAAGGCTTTGACTATTGACATAAGCTAAGACTTAAAATTAGTTTCAAGTATACATGATGTAGTTTCAAGTATACTGAATGTGTAGAAGAAGTGTGTCATCGAAAAATGTCATATTGGAATAGTATATAATAAGCTTCTTCCAACCGATGGTTTCGGGCTTGCCCTGGGTCAAAAACTGACGGTTAATATGAAATTCTCCAATCAGAGGGATTGTTCCTTGCCTCTAATTGGAGAATTTCAAATTAACCGCCAGTTTTTGGCCCAGGGCAAGCCCGAATCCGTCGGTTGGAACAAGGCCATTTATTGCATATTTAGAACCTATTAGCAAAAATAAATGGATTTTATCAGCCATTATGACCCAAACTTAATATTTTATAGAGTATTAAAGATTTGCAGACTATCAAGAAATAATCAATTACATATTTATCAACTCCACGTTTTAAGGAAGTAAGAACTTGAAATTAATCAATACCATGCAGTAGTAGTTCGTTATTATTTAGTTACAATTTTTGCCACATATACAGAAGCTGCATAAAAATTTTTGACCTTGACAAACTTTTTTCAATGAAAACTTTGAATTTTCAAATACTTTTTATTACATAAATTTGAAATACTTACATAAAAACTAATTTAAAAAGATATAACATGTTCCATGAAGGAAGTTATTAGTTTTCCTCACAAATTAGGAAATTTTACATTTTACTATAATTTCCTATATTTTAACGAGAGTATCTAAAAAAAAATTTCAAGCAAAGTTATAGAAAAAATACTTCTAGTACTGTAGAATCAAATTTGAACGATTTGATAGAAAATTTACTTGAAATAGGCAAATAATTTGTAAGAAACATTTAAATTTCAATAGCGCGCCAATAAACCCACTTTGTAAACAAACCATTACAGAAATCTACAAACAAAAGCGTAGCGTTAAAGCACTAGCGCCACTTGCGGCGTTTGCGGCACTATCCTCAACCAGAGGCGTGTTCAATTCAGACGTTTCGCACAACGTACTTTTGACAGCAAGCGGACTGTTCAGTTTACCCACTGACAGAAATAACGCCGAAAGTCGGTAACGCGTAATTTTGTTTAAAAAAAAGTGCTATCGAGATCGTCGCTTGTTTTGTGAACAACCGCTATCCTCACACTCCTGGCCAGCTTGATACCTGCATAACGAAAGGTAACTTGTTTTACAATTTTGCGCCAACTGTTTTCGCCAAAGCCTCTCGCAAATTCCATCGATTTTCGCCTAGGCCTCCTCGATTTTATTGTAAGGGTGTATTTCCGGCATGGCATGTACGCCCTCGGCACTGCCAGAACCTGTTGTTCGTCGAAATCGAAAACAGTGAAAGTGACACTCGTAAGTCCCTCCATAGCTTGTTTAATCTTTGTTTTGTTTAGGTACCTCTTGCAATTATGCAATCGTTATTTATATTTCATTCATTTGAATTTTATTGCTTGAGGAAAACTTGTTTTTTCCAATTCTGTTACTGTTATGTTGAATAAAAATCGGTAGTTTGACCTTTGGTTTATCCTTGTTCCGAGAGAAAAATATTTCGTTTGTTTTTTTGATGAGGAAGTTGGTAAATTACAGTAGGCGTCGGTATTTGATGAAAATTGGTTGGCGGGTGTCTGGGCTAACTAGATTACGTAATTTCTGGACGAAATAGAGCACCGCACACTTGTCTCCGGCAGATTTGCACTTGTTTCTCCATTCTCCAGTCATTTGTTCGAGTTGAGACAATGACTTACGTATTTTTTACGAACCCGAGTGGGAGAGCCGGGTTTAACGTGGCGTAACACGTAGAAAATAATTCTGGAGACAACATTTTAGTTTATTATCAACAACGGCCACAGCTGGCCCAAAATATTACTAATTTCGCGATTCGATTTTTTTATTCCGCGAGCAGCATGTAAATATAGGCATTACTAAACCTACTCAGAAATAGTCAGTTTTCGGCCGGCTTTTGTTTTATTCGGTTTTGTTTTATTGGGTTTTGTTTTATTCAGTTTTTTTCCTAGAGCGACTTGATTATGTTGAACACGGAGTGAGTATAACTGGAATTCCTTTTGTAGTGTGTATGTATTTGAAGTTACATCACGCGAAATTCCTTGAAAATTTATTTATAGAAGTAACCTTGCCCTATACTTTTGATGTCAACTTACATATAAGTACAATTAACATTGGGAATTATATAAAAAATTTATTAACATAGAAATGGCGGTGAATTTATGTTATGGCTTTTCGTTGCTATGTTGCTTTGTTGTGAAGTACGAAAAAGGAAAACAAATGAATTAATTGGTTCGAAATTTTACGTATTCACGTCGCAGTAGGCCTGGACACATTTTGTCACGTTTCGCAAAGTAATTCCGATTACGTGCTGTTTCGTCTAGCTTGCAATTCACTTGCATACTGATAGGAAAAGAATTTAACAATTTTTGGCCGACTTCTATTATTTCTGACGTTTATTATTTATTTATTTATTGAACAGTTGTTTATTTACTCAAAGTAACATCTCCATTACTAATTCTGAGCAAAAAGAAACTAACTAATTCTGAACAAAAAGAAAGAAACTTATTCCTAACTACAGTGGTATATATACCTCGGTATACGACCGCTTCAGAATACGACCAGTTTAGATCAAAGAAATTCTGCTCGGTATACGACATTTGTTCGGCATACGACCTAATTTACATTTATTTAATTCAATGATACGCGCCACCTACAACAAGCGCATGTATGGGATTTACAAAAATAACTATTTATTAATGTCTACTCGTTTTAATTATAGCATCCCAAAGGCATTGGTTTAGTTGATTTACATAAAATATAATTTTTCGCAACCGTGGTGAAAATGAAAAATTTTAACTTGCAGCCGTGGTGGAATAGACCAATTCAAAAATGTGTCATGTTTTTTTTATCAACGAATTTATAATCAAAACGCCAAAATTGACGAAATCGGATGCGAAATTTGTTATCATCAGTTGGAAATTGGAAATTTCCTACCTTATTTTCGAATCCAGGTATCCTAACGCCATCTTAACCTCCAAACTTGTTCCGTTGATAAAAGCACAATTATGTCTAAATCGGTTCAAAAAATTACGCACTACCACTCACAATAACATCACAGAAAAGGGTTTTATATTGTTTCAGACGTACACACGTCCATTTTATTCGAAATTTCACTTAATTCACTAGGCCCTGGTGACGCGCTTTTGACATTTCGGTAGCCATTTTGCTTTTTCTTGTTTTTCAGGAATTGGTCGCACACGGCCAACTGTTTCAATGTTTTTTTTTGCGTAATGTCACAACGGTCCCCTTCAGGAAAGCTGAATCCCTGCAGCACATCATATAACTATCTCCCTCTAATCGATGGATAAATACATAGATTAGAGAGAGATAGTTATATGATGTGCAGCAGCGATGGACCTATGACTAGATCAGTTCAGACTAGTCCACGAGAATAGATGTTCGTTCTGAAATAACTTGAAAAATCTTCAACAAAATTATTTTTATTATGAATGTGCTATGAACAATGTTTAATTCATTTTACAACCCCATTAATATACCATATAAACAGGGTTTGCCGTTACTCAGGAACGGATTAATTGTAATTGCGTCATTTCTTATGGGAAACGTTGGTTTGGTATACGTACAAACCTCAGGAACAAATTAAAGTCGTATACCGAGGTACCACTGTACAAAGAAATACATACAACCCAAAAAGTATATTCTAAAACATTAAATAAAAATTTTTTATTTTAATTTCAAACCATTTATATTGAATTAACATTAAGAATTATGCTGTGATGAGTTTAGAAAGTCAAAATGGTCTTATCAAACTTTTTGATTGTATCAAAAATTCAGAATTCTTATTCTGCCTTTTCTAAGTACATTTATACATTTTTGTTTCAAATAAAGATACCTTTTGACGGTATCATTTGCCCTTAAACTAACCCCCAAGAAGGGGGCAGAATCTGTTTAAAATTTTAAAATTTGACGATGGTTCGTGTAATATATTGTTGAAAAGCCCTTTCAATTCTTAATACACATGTGTAAAAATTTTTTGAATTGGTTACATTGTTATTGACAAAAAATATTTCAAGAAACAAAGAAAAATTAACTTATCCTAAACTAAACGACCAATTTCAAAAATTCGTAGTCTGATGTGTTGAGATTCGAAAGCCATTTTCAACGATATATCACAAGAACCCTTTTCAAATTTGAAAATTTTAAACCACCTGCTTAGGGGTTGGATTTTAATGTAAATATTATCATCACAAAGTAACTTCATTTGATACAAAAAATGCCTTTTTTTAGATTTAATTGGTCCAATTGTTATATTGACAGTTATTGACTAATGATGACGTCCAAAATGGAAGGTCCATGTAAAATTCAAGATACAGGGTATCTTCTTAAGAAATCGGTCGATTTCAAAAATTCTAACGTGTAAATGTAGAGATTTTTAAGGACTTTCGTATGATGTGTAAGTCGACCCTATATCACATTTGAAAGTTTTGAGGGGTTGCTACTCCTGGGTAAGGAGTTGAAGTTGGGTATTAATGTTGTAATAAAAATTCGCTCCTCTCAAAAAACAGGATTTTTTCACTAAAGTTATTATCGTATATCTAGAATAACGAATTTATGGGCTACTCTCTAAGCATTTCTACTGTGACAGTGAGTGTTATTTTGACCTGTTTCGTATTTTTTGATTATCCTCGTTCCATTCTTAGTTCCTTTTTGTTCTAGTTTGTGTATATTTTTGTTTCAATTAGTTTTTATTTTGATTGTTCCAGTGTGATGTGGTTCTAATCAATAGCCAATGTAATGGAGAATCATCAACGGTTATCACAAGAAATTATGCTGTAGTACACATATTATAGTCAGAACACTGAGCAAATACTCTCATCGACAATTGCTTGTAATTAGAATACCTAAAAAGCAACGACGATAATCAAAAAATACGAAACGTATCAAAATAACACTCACTGTCACAGTAGAAATGCTTAGAGAGACGCCTTGTAGCAATTGTTTTCATTTTGACGTTTATTTAACATTTAAGAGAGGCTTTGATTTTTTTGAACAAGTTCCATTTTATGTGAAAACATAGTACCGGTTTTTATTTTTTTTCTCGGATAGCAAACCTTGAATCGACATTTTGTAAGAGACAAAAAATATTCTAAATAAGATTTTCTATTTGGGTCATTTTTTTTCAAATACGTATCTATGCCTATAAGAAAGCTCGAGAAGGTTTAACATCGGGGTTACCAGTAAACACCATCTTTCCGAAGAGTAATTCGAATGAAATTTGTACAGATTATGCACTTCTTAGAGCTAATAGTGTATGCCAAAAATGAAAGCAATCATTCAATTTGTATAAAAATTAGCAATCAATAATCAATTTTTTCGCTCAACTTTGAACTAATAACATGCTAATAACTTTCTTATAAAAGGTTTCTGACCAAAAGTTATTTTGAAAAATCTTCCTATTTTTGGGTCTAGTAAATCTGTACAGTCGAGCACGCTTGATTGCACATTAGGTTTTTACACCTCTGTATGTGCAATTAACCATCATTTCCAATTAACCAATATATCGGATAATTTCACATAGTTGCAATTATTCGTTGAAATGGGATAATTTCACATAGTTGCAATTATCCGTTATATGAATAAGTGCATATATTGCGATTTGTACAAGCATAACCTAGAAACACGCGCGCGAAACGAATATTACCAGTGCGAAAATGAAAGTTGGGAAATGCATCAATTTGCTGAATCTCAAATGTACAGATTTCTATATAAAACACAAACTGTCAAAAAAATCGTTAAATTAAACGTGTTTTGCAGTTAACCGTGATGCAATAAACCGTCATTTTTTACATGTTACGATATAGGGAAAAGTATTTTGTCAGCATCTTGTGTGATTTTAACCGGAATTTCGAATTAACCGTGATGAAATTAAGCGTGCTCGACTGTAGTTTAGAGAATGCCCCTATAATGCGGGACACCCTGTATACATGTTTAATGTCTCGGAAATGAAACAACAGAGATGGAAACTAGTTATCCTACAAACATTTAGTGACACAGATATATATTATGCATTATAGAACACTGGCTGACAGAACATGAAACTAATAAAATGAAAATTAAAGACTTTGTAGTCGGCAATAAATTCTGTCGGCCACGTTTTATACATGGAGGAGTTCTAATACTCTGTAAGCTGGTTTATGCATACGAGAATCTCAACACCAAAGTTATATTGAGAGAAAATTATTTTGAAATGTATGGATCCCTTCCTTGGACATTATCGGATATTCCTAGGGGTGATTTCTCGTCCCAAAATAACATAAAATATCTCTATGAACATATGTCCGCAAACGCTTCGTTTTTTAGGTACGACCCTTCAAAGGAACGACCTTCAAGTCATTAATTTCATTAATTTCTACATAGATCCGAAACAATTGAAGCTATTTGAATCCAATTTGGTGAATTCATTTCTATTTATCTTCTACATTTTTTGACCTGAGAATATTTCATTAAAGTCATCCCGAGGCGTAGAAACAGGACAAGGTCACCATTCAACTGTCCATATTTTTTTCCAGTTTCAATTATTTCAATTTATTTATCAATAATTACATTCTTTGGTTCATTTACTACGAAAAAGTCCTTCTTGTGAGAATTGCGTAAAATGCCCCATTTTACACCTATAAAGTTGTGGGATGCAATCGAAACTTTTAAAGTTTCCATAAAAAAAATCCTACCAGGCTTCTGTCAATACAATATTCACATTTTCTAGTTGATTTATTATAAAAAACACAACTACTTAATGCTTTGGCATGCGTACGGTTTACAAAATGTTACAATTTTGTAACATTTTCATAATTCGGGAGCGAGTAATTGAATTTACACGTGGTAAACGGTATTCGCAGTGTAATTATGTGTTCAATAGATTTTTCGAACATAATTCGGAATCATCCTGTATATCATAAGGGTACATCTACTGGCTCTTTCATTCTATGACAAAACTTTTTTTCGAATTGATTTTTATAATAATTTTCTATGTATTTTTATGTATTTTAATCTTCATAGTTGGTTATTTATTTCAAGTTCCTTGGTTATGTGTGATTGTTTTGCTTTAGATAATTTTATTAGATCGTATAAACTAAACTTGTTAACCCCACATTATTTTGTTCGTTTTTATTATTGTTTTGAATGGTTATTATGAAATTGTATTTTCAAATGTAAATTCCATTTTTGAACCATGAAAACAGACGGCGGTCGCTTTCGTAAATCTTCAAATACTATAATAAAATGTTGAGACATTTTTTATAGTCATATTTAATTTTTTTCACTTTTTACCACCATTCAAGCTTGTTTCTCTGATCACATGTGCTCTGATGATAAACTGTGTTCCCGAATTCGCGAAAATTTTGCATAACTATTTCATTGTTATATGTATTTTTATAAAAGGTAATTTTAAACTTCAAAGTATCTTTTTTGATAATTAGGAATCCATTTTTCAATCAGGTTTTTTAAAAACATTTTTCATTTTTCAATAAATATCGATTTGCACGCGATTTGGTATTGCAAAGAAATAATAAATTTGACAATAAAATGTAGAATTTAGCGTATGCATATGTTCAAAGTTTATGATATACAGGGTGTAACAAAAGTTCGGGCCGCTACACTGTTTTAGAAATTTTCTTGTCGATTTACAACGACCAATGTTGGTCACAGAAATGCCAACGATGAATGTAGGATTTTTACAACGTCTAGTAAATTTAATATGCATTGTAAACATTAGTTACAATCCCATTCTGATATTACAATCTCAATGTAAATTTAAAATG